>RJWJ010025044.1:0-24266 GCA_004363605.1 Indri indri | reverse complement strand
TAAAGAAGCTGGATAGATAGGTTCTGCATGGATTAAACAAGCAGCAGAAGAGAAATCATCTTGAAGTTTTCCTTTCTTTGCTGTCATGACATAAAGGCTAACTATTTCTACACTGTATTTTTTTTTTTTTTTTTTGAGAGATGGTATCCCACTCTTGCTCAGGCTGGTCTTGAACTCCTGAGCTTAAGCAATCCTCCCTCCTCGGAGCAAGCAGTCCTCCTGGAGTGCTAGGATTACGGGCGTGATCCACTGTGCCTGGCCTCTACACCATATTGTTACATGTGATGAAAAAATGGATTCTTTTTGACAATCATAAGCATTTGGCACAATGGTTGAATAAAGATGAAGTGCCCAAACACAGTCCAAAACCTAATATTCATCAAAAAAAGCTAATGGTGTCTGTTTGGTCGTCCAGTGCTGGTATTATCCACTACAGCTTCATGAAACCTGGTCAATCGATTACAGCAGATGTCTGCTGCAACCAATTGGATGAAATGATGAGGATGCTTGTGATTAAGCAGCTGAGATTGGTCAATAGAGACAGGTGAATCATCTTTCAAAACAACGCTCGATCAGATGTGGCACAAAAAAGGTTGCTCAAACTACGGAGGCTGGACTTGGGAACTCTGTCATCCACTGTAATCACCAGACCTGGCACCAACTGGCTACCACTTCTTCCAGGCTTTGGACCACTTCTTGCAAGGAAAAATATTTAATTCTCAACAAGCTGTGGAAAACACCTTTTGTGATTTCATAGCCACTCACTCTCCAGACTTCTTCGCTGCTGGCATAAACCCAAGCTATCATTAAGAAGGCAAAACTGTGTCAATAGTTTAGGTGCATACTTTATTTGTATGCTTGTTTGAGATATAATAAACTGAACTTTTGATTTGAAATGGGACATTTCATATTTAATAGAAATAAAATTCTTTGTTGGCAACAATGAATGAGACTTCATTTTAGGGCTAATTTATTTCTGTCAGAAATATTAATTTAATGTAAAGATTTATTTTATTTTCTAATTATAAATAGATTGTGTTCTTGTCATTAGCAATTTATAAAATATAGAAAACATAAAGAAGAAAATATCTTTAAACCCTAAATCTAGAGATAACAGCTGTTAAAATTTTAGCCCATTTTCTTCCAATGTTTTTGAATATATATACACATATATGTTATGCATAATTGAGATTATACTCTTTATATATTTCTACATCTTGCATTGTTTTTACTCACTTTATATTATTGACATTTTTTACATCTTTACATACTCTGTAAACACCATTTATAAGGGCCGAAAAATATTTCATAACAAGATTTATCTTAACTTCCTTAGCACTCCCTTATTATTGGATATTTTATTAAATTTTTATATGTAACATTATAATAAAATTTTTGTGCATAAATGTTATTTTGATAATTTTCTTAGTTATTTTTAGAAGTAGAAATACCAGCTAAAAAGAATAACTATTTTCAAAATTATTCTTGATGTATCTATTGTCAAATTGCTTTCTGTGAAGATTATGCCAATGTACATTAACCAACAATGAGGTTAATCTCATCACTTCATTGCCACAGATGATCACTGTTAAGAGCTGAAAAGTTTTGTGTTCTAAGTTTTTTATTGAACATTTTTTTCTGTTTATCAGCTGCTTACATTTCTATTTTGTGGAATGTTTCTTCCTGTTCCTTTTTTTGTCCTTTGGTTATAAAGACTTTAATGCTTTTCATGTCATGTGCTAAATTTAAATTTTAGAGAACAACTTCTGGGACTGTATCTAGTCTGCGAGTCAGTCAAATATTAATAGTTCAAATAACCTTTACCATCTTTATAAATGTTATGATGGAAAAATAAAGGTTGCAATGATTTTGTCATTCTGCTTGTCAAAGGGCTTTAATAGCTCTCTAGAACACAAAGTAAAATCCAAACTATTCCAAAACATAAATGCGGCATGTATTTTCATTTTTTCTCTTATTCTCAATATTCCCCTTTCTGTTAGTATCCTTCACCCCTTCCTGGGCTTCCCCTATCTGCATTAAACTAAAAATCCCTCTGGTTTCGGAAAGAATATTTTCTGTTTTTTCAACTTGCTCCGTATATGCTCTCTTTGTGCTATTAATTCTATTCCAAGTTTGCATACTTACATTCTTTAAGACTTGCTTGTGTTCCACCTCTAAGCCTTCCCAGATATTCTCTGACCAGAAGTAATCTCTTCCCTGTTATCTTGCTGTACTTGGTAAATCTATTAGAACACTTTGCACTGGGGCTGGCAATGGTGTCCTTGCACAGTGGAAGACTGGTGTTAGTTATCAGTATTTCTTGTAACCTTTGACTTCCCTGTTTTTGTTTCTTGTAGGCTCTCTTTTCTTCACTCCCCGCCCCCCATCCTGTTTGGGTTCCACGGGCAGTGATTCTATTCTTATGACATCAATTCCTCTTTTCCATTTCCCTTGTGTTGACCTGGCAAAATCCCAATCCTGGATGAATCCAGTTATCATCCTCACATGCATACCAGGACTACTGACCACATCTGGGAAAATCTTACAACTGGCTGGTGTGGTATGGTTACCCCCTGACCTCAATGGGCCCTCAAATTTTCCTACTTTCCGCAATGATTATTTCACAACTCTCCCTGCCCCCTACTTTTCTCAACTCTTTCTACCACCACCTCCCTACTTTCTCTTAGAAAATTACATTGTTTTCTGCTCTACAGAGAAAATAGAAGCCGGGGCAAGAACTGCCTCAAACTTCCATCACCAAATTGCAAACTTATTTTTATCTAACATTTCTTCCCTTCTTTGTTCCTTTTGTAGTAGAAAATGTACCTCCTCCTCTATAAGGTCAGGCCTCCACTTGTACTCTCTTGACCCCTCCTGACTGCAGAGGAACCCTGACCTAGAGCAGTGGTTCTCAAGCATCAGAATCACTTGCAGGTGGTTTGTTAAAACACAGATTGCTGATCCCCACCCCCAGAGCTTCTGATTGGTTGGTCTGGGTGAGGCCAGAGAAACTGCATTGCTAACAAGATTCCAGCTGATGCTGATGCTGCTGGTTCAGTGACCACATTTTGAGAATCACTGCCTGTATTAGTCAGGGTTTTCCAGAAAAACACAATCAATAGGATGTATGTATGTATGTATGTGTATATATATATATATATATATATATATATATATACACACACGCACACGAAAATAAAGAGATTTCTTATAAGAAATTGGCTCATAGGATCATGGAGGCTGCCAAGTCCCAAGATCTGCAGGGCACATCAGCAAACTGAAGACCCAGGACAGCAGATAGCGTAGTTCTGGTCAGAAGGCCAGCCTGCTGGAGACCCAGGAAGAGCCAATGTTTCAGTTCAAGTCCAAAGGCAGAAAAAAACTGATGTTCCAGTTTGAAGGTAGTCAGACAAGTGAAATTCTCTCTTATACTCAGGGGAGTGTCAGCTTTTTTTGTTTTATTCACAACAAAATACTGATTGGAGGAGGCCCACCCACTTTAGAGAGGGCTGTCCGCTTTCCTAAAATTAAATGTTAATCTTTCTCATCCAAAAACACCCTCACAAAAACACCCACAATAATGTTTGACCAAATGTCTGGGCACTTGTGACCCAGTTAAGCTGACACATAAAACTAACCATCACACCGCCTGGTAGATTATCCCCTCTTTGTACTGTATTCTTTGTCCTTGATCGTCTCTTGCATTGATTGTCTCTCTCACTCGCTAAAGATGCCCAAGCTTTTCCATCTATATAAAATACTACCAACAAAGCCAAAAACGTCTTGCTTTAAACCCATATTATCTTTCTGCTAACATCATACATCTCTCTTTCCCTTCGCACCTGAAATTTAGTATTCTTTTGGGCTGTCTCCTAGGCTCTTTGATGTTCTTAAACTATGCAGGATTTCAGGGAATCTCATTTACTTTCACTGCTTCAATAACCATTTATATGCTGATTTACCCTCAAGTGTGTATCTTGCCTGAGCTTCACACCCATACATTCAAATCTCTCTTGACATCTCCATTTGGATATTTTTTGTCAGGAACTGAACATCAGTATGCTTATAACTGAACTCATCATCTTTCCCTTCTTCTCCCTCTTCCTGTGGATTTGCCCCCATTGCACTCTTCCCTGGGTCATTAGGAATATTTGCTTTCTCAAGTTAAAGTCTTGGGAGTTACTCATTGCGCCTTCTCTCTTCCTAATTTTCTACATCCAATCTAAAACAAAAAAATCTCATACATGATAACTTTTAAATATCTCTCAAATGCATTCATTTCTCTTCATTGCCATTGCCATTGCCACCATCCTGATTTAGGCCATCATTATCTTTTTGCTGGCTTAAAGCAATCACTTCCTAAATCACCTCCCCACCTTTATTTCTTACCACTCTCCAGTTCATTCTGTCTCCAGATCCTATCCGGAATGATCATTTAGACATCACATATGATCACCTTCTTCTCATGCTTAAAACTCTTCAGTGACTTCCACTTGCCTTTACGATAATGACTCCAAAACCTAAGATCATAAGGTAACCTTATAGCCTTTCAAGATATATTTAGTTCTCTGGCGAAGAAAGATGCTGTCTGTTTCTCTTTGCTTTCCGTTCCATCAACATTAGGCTTTTTGCATATCCCTATTCTCAAAATACTCCCTCTCTACTCTAGGCCTTTGAACATGTTGCTCTCTGCAGAAACAAACTTTCTTTCACATCCAAGACTCCTTCACTCCTCCCTCCCCAGCTCCACCCATGTTACTATTAGGTGGGGTGGCTGCTGTTTTTGGAACTCACCTATCAAATAGGGGCATGTCATTTAATCCAGAGAAGGGGATTGTCTGAGTCTTAAATGAATTAAAAAACACATGTAAAATATACCATGTAGTGCCTTCAGTATAAAATGCTCACTAGATAAAAGTTGTTTTCTGTAACTCGTATATATCACTTCTATTGGTGTCAGTCTCTTCTGCTAGTTTGGAATACTCTAAATGCCTTTAGTCCTCTGTAAGTCCTGGCTCCATGCTTTTAAAGGCAGTAGTTATAAGGTTGACTTTTTAATTGATATAAAGAGGTGTTGCCATTATTGATATGATTCTCAAAATTTTTTGGGACTGAGTATTTGTTATATATTATTGACCCAGATTTATGAAATGCATGGAAATTTATTCTCATTGACCAAAGCCTTTTCTTGGTCCATTCAAATGTCATATTTTCTCAGTCAAAGGGCATATTGGAGAAATCTGACATATTTACCAAATAAAAAATGGTTCTGTTTCACATCATCTAAAAATAGGCAAATGCATAGCTTTGAGGCAGAAGATACAATTGTGTGACATGAATAGCTATCATTTGAGATTTATATGTACATATGAGTTATCATTAGAAGCCTGCATTTTAAGAGAGAGATGTAAAACATTACCGGTCTCATACAGGTACAGGCAAGACTTTACTCATAAAAATTACTACTTGTGTAAATGCTTAGTTAGGTAAATGCTTAGTTTTAGGTAAAAAGATGCAGAATTCCATTCACATACATGATCCAAATCTCGTAAGTGCCTAAACAGAATTCTCAGAACAAAAGAAACCTTGAGATTTTCTCTAGGCTGTGATAAAGCAGCAAATTGAAAAGTAAAAATCTCAGTAAAATCTGGTATTACTTCATGTCATAGGAAAAAAAAAATGGGTTGAGTAAATTCACCTTTAAACAATTGGATTTTATTAATTGACTGGTACAAGTGGATGCAGGCGGCGGGGGGATGGTCACGTAAGCATCTGTGAAAAGTGTTAATAACACTCATGGCACTTGAAAGTCTTCTCGGAAGGATGAACCTAGGATTCTTCTTGCAAAACTGCAAAAACAGTGACACAGGAAACTTATGTAATATAAAGAAGCAACTCAAGTTGTAAGGGGGAAAATATAATTTATAATTGTCTTAAGTAATTATAGACCAGGTCAGGTGGGTCTACTATTGCATGATAATTTGACACTCGAATGTTTAGGCCACAGTTCGATACTCTCCTTTCAGATGAGGATGGCATTTTCTGTTCTATGCGGATATGTGGGCAGGCATACTTCTCATTTCCTAACGAGCACCAGATTCTCCCAGTGCGTAAATTGAGCTCTTTTGGAATCCACTACCAGGCCACAAGGGTATCATTCAACGCATTGAAGTAGTAATTTACTAAATGGGACCCTTATGGCCCAAAAGAGTTCATGTAGCTTCCCAAATGCCTACCTTAACCAGGCGATGGTTTATGGTCTGGAGAACCAGAGTGTTCAATTATACTATTACATTTAGAAAATGAGACTCATATTTTCCTAGAAATTGTAGCTCTGCTTTATGCTTTAGCCCAGTTAAAGTCAGGTTATATTCAACCTTCTTATTCCCACCAGACTTTTTCCTCTTTATATTTATTTTGCTACCATTTGGTCGTCTAAATAGCACTCCTGTCCCTCCAGTTAATGATTCTATTGGGTTTTGGTTACCATAATTGTTCTCCTAATTGGCATCATTTGAAAAAATGATTGTTAGGAAAGGTGATAAACATTGAAAAGTCTGCCATTTGGTTTCATTCATTATTCTTCCAATTCATTTTCAATGACAAGTTTTCTACTTGGAAATTAAAAACCACTTTAAAGTTTTGATTATGGCTTTATTGTAGTATTAATAGTACAGTATTTTCTGTACAAGTACTTTGCTATTGTCCAGTGATGACCACTGCAGAATTATTTTGAACCTTTAAAAGATTGTCTCCGTTGGCTCACTCTCTCCGAAATCTTTAAAAGCACAACTAAGGAAATTAAAGATTTTATGAATAATTTGCTAATCTTAAAAAGTATAATGTTAGAATTTGTTTCACATGGCATTTGAGATTTTGAATTTGACCTGTTTTTAGTTAACAGGACAGCATTGGCCATGTGGTAAATGCAGATGGCTAAGATGCTATTATTCCTATAATCTCTAGGTGGCAGCTCAGCTCTACCTTTAAAAATCTCCCTTTTAGTATTTTTCTTTGCTGGCATTTCATTTAAAAACTGGAAACATAATGCACAACAACATGTAAAATGAATACAGCCAAACATGATCTTCCTGCTTTTAATGTCTTGACAAGGTTTTCCATGTAGCTTTGCCACACCGCTGATTTTAACGGAGGGGTTTAGAGATAGCAGCTCTCCAAAAAGTGTTCGTATTCACCATTTTCCTCCTATGAAGGCAGTAACTGGGTCTTTTATGATTAAGCTTCGGTTATAAGGCATCAACATTGTATTATAGATTTGTACTTTTCCTGCATGTGTTTTTGAGCCAATCGTCATGCTATTTAGTCACATCTGAGATGTGTTTACTTCCTTCTATTACAGTTACACTGACAACAGTTGGGTCTGACCATGTCCTCATTCTAGTCAGTTAGAGCCCAAGTACCTTCCTGAGCATTAGGTAAACACAGCTTAACCCCAGAATATTTTGTAGTGCTATTTTGTAGAGAAAAATCTCAACTGGGAGTGATTTTGCCCCTCAGGGGATATTTGACAATGTCTGAAGACTTTTTTTTTTTTAATTTAATTTTTTTTTTATTTCAGCATATTATGGGGGTGCAGAAGTTTAGGTTACGTATATTGCCCTTGCCTCCCCCCTCCCCACCAAGTCTGAGTTTCAAGCGTGTCCATCCCTTGGATGGTGCGCATTGCACTCTTTGTGTATGCAAATACCTACCCCCTTCTCCCCCCAACCCCCTCCTCCCTCCCCCCTGCCCAACATCCAATAGATGTTGTTCTTATATGTACACTTGTGTGTTGATCAGTTAA
Organism: Indri indri; assembly: GCA_004363605.1. Taxonomy (NCBI): domain Eukaryota; kingdom Metazoa; phylum Chordata; class Mammalia; order Primates; family Indriidae; genus Indri; species Indri indri. The sequence continues at coordinate 16,462 of RJWJ010025044.1, read as the reverse complement.
TACCAATTTGATGGTAAGTACATGTGGTGCTTGTTTTTCCATTCTTGGGATACTTCACTTAGTAGAATGTGTTCCAGCTCTTTCCAGGAGTATGCAAGAGGTGCTATATCACCATTGTTTCTTAAAGCTGAATAGTACTCCATGGTATACATATACCACATTTTATGAATCCACTCATGTATTGATGGACACTTGGGTTGTTTCCACATTTCTGCGATTGTGAATTGTGCTGCTATAAACATTTGGGTGCAGATGTGTTTCTCATAGAGTATCATTTGTTCTTTTGGGTAGATGCCCAGTAATGGGATTGCTGGATCAAATGGTACTTGTACTTGTATCTCTTTAAGGTATCTCCAAATTGCTTTCCACAGAGGTTGCACTAGTTTGCAGTCCCACCAGCAGTGTATGAGTGTTCCTATCTCTCTGCATCCATGCCAACATTTGTTGTTTTGGGACTTTTTGATAAAGGCCAGTCTCACTGGAGATAGGTGATATCTCATTGTGGTTTTCATTTGCATTTCCCTGATGATTAGAGATGTTGAGCATTTTTTCATATGTTTTTTGGCCATTATTCTGTTGAAGACATTTTTGAATGTTGAAACTAGTGGGAGGGAAGAGTTACTACTAACACCTAGCGGGTAGAGACCAGGGATGCTGTTAAACACTCTGCAAGGCAGAGTACAGTCCCCCACAACAAAAATTTATCCAGCCCAATATGTTAATAGTGCTGAGGTTGAGAAATCCTGTTGTAGAGAAATAGAGCTACAGTGGTATAATATTAAAATCAATGCAAGTTTTAATAATCAACACGATGAATTCATATAAGAGTAGTTTACTGAAGATCATAAACATCAAAAATATCCTTTAGAAAAACATCTTGTTTTTCATTATTTGGTAACAAATTTCTCATAATACTACTCCTTTTCCCTATTGCCCCACCCATTTTTTCACAAATGGTTAAAAACAAGCTGCACTCTTGTATTTCATTTTCTTAATTAAAAACATTGCTCGTCTTATTTTGCATATCTAAAACTCAGGAAATCTCTCTATGAAAAAGCTGTGTTTACTGAGTATATTGAGTTAGTCTGCACAGCTGTCAAGACCTATATGCAATTTTCTTTCCTTTCTATTTTGTAAGTCAATTTTATTAAAACAGTTTGAGATGTCTCAAGTTTATCAAACCTATTGACTGTGGAATATATTAATTACAGTTATTGAAAATCGAGGTATGGGTATACTGAAGTTCCTGAAGAATTTAGTGTAAAAGAAGCTACTTAATTTATCATTGCCAAGAGGCTGTGAAATAATGACAAACTTGTTTAGTATCCTGAAACTGTGCTACAGGTACAATCTATCATCACGTTTTGCTTGAAGATCCATTGTGTGACATAATTAAGAATATATACTATATATGGATTCATCAGGTATTCTGTCATTTAATAAGCTGATATGCTGAGATGTTTTGGCTACTTTATGTCCTCCTTAGATCAGTGATTTTTCAAATTACATCTTATTCTAAATCCCCATACATAAAATGGATTAAATTTGAGTTACTTTTGTTGAAAGGAGGGAATCTGTCTTGCCTCTTGCAGCAGCCTCAAGGCACCGTTGCAGAAACCCAGCCTTCCATTGAAAACCACTGGAGCAGGGGTCTGTCAGGCTTGCTTTAATCACTGAATTTTAGTTTTTATGGTATTTAAGTGTCCATTTTAAGGGGAAAAAAAAGGCAAAACCCTCTCTTATCTCCATATCCCCTCTAACTATCATCCCCTTTCTTTATTCCTTTTCCGAACATAACTTCTCAACATGTTTTCTATATATGTTGCTTCCACTTTGTCATTTTTAATCCACTCCTAAAACTACTTAGTTTGCTTCTAGTTCTATTATTCCATGAATGCTGCTTTTGTCAAGATTACAAGCTATGTCCCTGGTGCTATAACTGATGGTCACTTTACATTCATCTTGTTCAACTTCTCAAAAACTACTGACAAAGCTGACTCGTCCTTCCTTCTTGAAACACTCTCCTGGTTCTCCCTTTTCCTGTCTGCTGCTTCTTAACCCCAACATTAAGTGCTGGAGTTCTTCAGGACTAGGCCTTGAGCTCTCCCATGTCTCTCTCTAAACTTTCTAGGTTGTATTATTTCTTTCTATGACCTTAAATATCATCCATATGTTTATAACTACCATGTTTTACATCTTCAGGCCAGTCTTTTCCTCTGAGTTCCAGATCTGCACACCAAGTGCCTACTTGGAACCTTCTCCTGGCTGTCTCCTGCTCTCATCTGGCCTCTCCCATCTCAGTAAATAGTACTGCCATCCAGAGAGTTGCTCCGAAGAGAAACGCAGAAGTCATTCTTTACTTCCCACCTGCCTTCACCGGCCACACCCACCATCAGAAACTCCTGTCTGTACTTTCTGCAGTCATATGCTTCAAATATTTCTGCACATCTCTATTTCTGCTCTGTTCATGTTTAGCTAAGTCTCCCTCATCTCACACATCCAAAGCCTCCTAAGTCAGCTTTCTGTTTCCACTGTTGTCCTACCTTCATTCTTTCTCCACAAGGCCACAAAGGGATTATGTATCTTTCCTGCTTACAGTTCTCACACGGATTCCTATTGCATTTAGAATAAAATTAAAATTCCATACTATGGTCTGGACCCTGTCTGACTCTCCAGTTTCAGTTCCTGCTACTTTGACTTCTCTCTCACAAATGCTCTGTATGTATTGACATCTATGAGAAGCCAAATTCTTTTCACCTCAGGATTTTTGTACTTGTTACCCTTAAATTTTCTTCCCTGGCTCTTTACGTGCCTAGTTCCTTTTTATCCTTCAGGTCCTAGCTTCAAAATCATCACCCTGATCAATAAATATTCACTTTTCACTATTTTAAATCTTATTTATTTATTTGTTCATTTGTTTATCACCTGATCATTAGAATTTAGGCTTTAAAGAACAGGGATCTGGTCTCTTTTCCTTGCCTGAGAACTGGTAGGCACTCATCACATATTTGATGAATGCATCAGCACTACTGTAGTAAATAATCACAATATGTAGGAGGGGTAAAGATGATGGACAGGTGACATATGCTTGCCCAACACTTCTTGGCTTTATAGAGGAGGAGATGACAAAGTAGGGAGATATGATAGTTGGTGTCTAGTATTTGAGGATTAATGTGAAAAATAGGATTAGACATGGGTTTGGCATCTAGAAACAGAATGAGAAGTATGGGTGGAAGTTAAATTTGGAACGAACAGTATAATGATAGGTGCTTGGGAAGCAGCGGGCTCTGACTCACTGAAGATGTTCAGCTAGAGTCTGGATGACAATCTGTCCGGAGAGAGTATGGCAGTGGGATTTCCTGATTAACATTGAAACATGGTCCAGAAACTTTTAAGGGCCCTTCCCTCTCTGAGATGCTGGTAAGAAGAATTTTTACCTGTATCTCCTAGAATTAATCTGTTGCTCTGATTCTATTGGTTGTTCTTCTTCAAGTCAGACCTTATTGGATGTTTTCTTAAAACCTCACTGTTTATCAGTAATAATGCAGAAAACTAAAGAAGTCATTTTGGGAGAAAAAATGTTAAACAACAAAGAAGAATTGGATAGAAAATATCTTCTTGATGGCTCAAGTTTTCGACAAATATATATATATGTTTATTATACATATACATATATATGCATATATATGTATAACCAGATCAATGTGTGCTTTAGGCATTAGTTTCAAAGCCTTCACATAAACTTATGTAAAATGGAATTGACAGGAAGACACTTTCATTTATTTCATGTCCTTAAAAGTTACTGTCATGACTTGAGCTAGAAAAAGGAGGTCAGTTCTAAAACAATTCCACATATTACATTTTAAACTTTACTTTTTAACAGCATCCTAAACCTGCCATCCTATCCTTTAATATTTCTTCTGGAATTTTTTGTTTATCTTCAGTCATCAGCTAATGTATTTGATGTGAGAAATGAAGAAAAATAATGCCTAGAACTCTCCAAACATTAATTGACTGACTTTTGGAGATCATAAAAATCTTAGGCAAGGTCTTTTCATTGACCATAGCATTAGGAGAGTTTCAAAGCCCATATTCACCTCAAGGAAAGCCACATTCCCAAAGATTGTTTACATTTCCTCATCAATAACAATTCACACAAAAGTTTTATTATGTCATATGACAGTATGTGACTTGGCAAAATATAAGAAAATCTACATTTAATCATCTGGCATTTGAAAACTGTGTTGTTTCTTGTTGAGGTCATTTTCATAAGGTATAGAGTACATAATGTCTCTTCTTTTAAATAATGTAGAATTACAGGCTAATTTAGAAGTTAATTAATGTGACTTGCCCATACTTTCAGTGTTACTCTGGCCATTTTTTTTTTAACTCTGGCTATTTTTTTTTACCCTGTGTCTTCTTTTATTTTGCTTTCTGATTTTCTTTATGTTACCTGCTTCTAGTTTCACCTCTTACATACTCTTTGCTTTCTTAGTTGTCCAAGAGTAATGTATCCAGAAATATTTGTTGAAGGCTGCCGTGTGAAGGACATCGTATATACCATATCTCCCACTTTACTTCTTTACCCTGTAGAATTTGGCCTTAGTGTATAGTATGCACTCCCTTTAAATGTTATTATTTCTATTGGAGGTAGAAGTTCATTTGATATTTATAAATTCCTTTGTTTTTGTCCTTTTTCTGCTATTTCCTAAACTTCTTCTCTTTATTTTCTTTACTTTCTACCGTGGCATTTTGAATTTCTCTCTCATTGCCTCTTGGGGACCCTTCTCATCCTTAGTTCCTACTGTGAAGTACTGCATTCTGTTTCCTATTGCTTCTGTAACAAATTATTATAAACTTAGTAGGAAACAACTCCATAAATTTATTGTCTTATAGTTCTGGAGGTCAGGAGTCCAGATGGGTCTCACTGAGCTTAAATCAGGGTGTTGGCAGGGCCGTGTTCCTTTCTGGAGGTTCTAAGAAAGAATTAATTTCCTTTCCTTTTCTAGCTTCTATACACCATCTGCATCCCTTGGCTTATGGCCCCTTTTCTCCATCTTCAAAGCTAGCAACTGTGGACCAAGTCTTTCCCATATCGAATCACTCCAAAGTGATTCCTCTTCTGCCTCTCTCTTGTACATTTAAAAACTCTTTTGATTACATCGGGCACAGATAATCCAGGATAATCTCCCGATTTTAAAGTCAGCTGATTAGCAACCTTAATTCAATCTGCAATTTTAATCACCCTTTGCCAAGTAACAGGCAATGTCATCATAGGTTCTGGGATTACCACACGGACATCGTTGGGAGATCGTTATTCTGCCTAACGTAAGTACCTACTTCTCTTAGACGTTTTTGATTCCTCCTGCAACCAAGTCTCTTCCCCCTCAATAGGAGCAGGCTCTCCTATTCCTCTTGGGTCCCTCCTGTGGCCTCCACGTTCTTCTCCATCTGCCTAATCTCTGCTGACTCTGGATGATTATATAAAATCTAACATAACTGTGCTTTTGCTTTTTGTATTTAAAGCATATTTAAAACAATTAAATTGCTTCCCTATCTAAGTAAGTTAAGAAAAAACAGGTAAAGATTGCTGACCACCTTTTCTCCCTTTATTTAAATTATTTATATTGCATCTGTTTTCTTTCCCTTTTTCCTGTTTATAATATGTAGCTATTTTTGTGCCAGTAAAGATATAAAGGGCAATATAAAAACCAGGACCATTATAAGAAAACATTTCAGTTATTAATGGTTACATTTTTATTCACCACGCATTTTTTTATTTCAGCATATGATGGGGGTACAGATGTTTAGGTTACGAATGTTGCCCTTGCCCCCCCTCCCCCCCAAGTCCGAGCTTCAAGCGTGTCCGTCTCTCGGATGGTGCGCATTGCACTCTTTGTGTATGCATATACCCGTCCCCTCCTCCCCCTCCCCGCTGCCCGACATCCAATAGATGTTATTCTTATATGTGCACTTATGTGTTGATCAGTTAATACCAATTGGTGGTGAGTACATGTCACCACACATTTTTATACCACTTTTGCGATTTACTGTGAATTGTACAAATGATTCAGACTTGTTCCCTTCTCATTTAGTTTTGATGGGAACCTATATAATTATACTTCTGCCAGACTCTTCCTGTGTTTTAAAGTATGTTCCTCCTTTTTTTTCTCTGTTATATGCAAGCTAGGCATTTAATCCTAGCAACAACTTTTTGGGACAGAAGGTTTTTGTCTGAAAGCATACAGATAGTTTTCAGTAATTATATAGTTGCCACGGTCTTGATCTGATTTCTAGCATTTAAGGCATTTATTTCTATGGGTAATGATCTTGTGTCTTATATGCGATTTGTTTATGCTTACCTGACTTCTCTTAGGCACAAAGAAGATAAATGTCATAGCTCTAACCATACGCACATTTTGATATTTGGGATGTTCTTTCTTCATGTAAGGAGAACAGTACCTTTTCTGACTCCTCTGAAATAAATCAAGGCAAAATCTATGTGAAATTTTGGACCATAATCAGGCACAAGAGTCTTGGGAATTCTTGGAAAGAAAGTAATTTTCTCACAATTTAAATTTACTTTCTACCAGAAGGAAAGATACTCATTTATTTCTGCACTATTTCAATTCATGGAGCTATACCTGCTCAGAATAAAGAGGTCCTTTCATACACTCAGTGAACCCAAGCAAAAGACTTCCGTTTCTGAGTTTAGTACAAAGTATTTCCCCATTATAAGGAATCCCTATTATTGAGAAATTGCTTTTCTTTTCATAGCAATGATGAGAAAATGACATCCTGCTTTTTTCAGTAATACGAATACATACTTTTAAGATCTAGCATATTAACATTGCTGACTGTTCAAGCTGGCCTCTTGAATTAGGGTCAAATCAAGGACATGAAATGCATATATGCACACTCTGAGAGTAAATTGAGACAACTAGTCAGGTCATTTCTCTGTTCTCTGTGCATGGCACAGGCTTAGGGCCTTGCATAAATCAAAATATTTATATTTTTTTCCAGGATTTTTAACTTGTTTTGAGTAGACTTTGTAAATCCAACGAAAAAAATTGAAAATAATTTCTCCAACATAACTTCTGAGTGATACTATTGTACAGAGATCATGGTAAAGAAGGGGAAGAGTTTGATACCATGGACATTGGAAGCTTTATCTGGAAGTGACCAAAAGATAACATTAGTTGGTAATTTGCAACTAGTTCATATGCCAAACATGGTAGGATCAAAAGTCTACATGAAATGTGAACAACAGAATCTCTACTTTTGGTTTCTGATACTTTTATGGCATTCAGAAAGAGCTGGTAGGTTAGACATCTATCTTGAAATAATGAGAGAAGTTTTTCCTTTCTGAATTAGTTAGAGAGTTGGTACTAAAACTGCTCAAGGCATGGTCTGTGAATCTAAGTGTATCCAAATGAGCCATCTTTCATTTAAGCCTGTTTAATAAATCATCTTCTTAACTGGAGCTGGGGGTATAACAGTTCACGCCTCTGGCGCAACTGAAAGTGGAGAAAAGGACCAAGAGCATGGAAATTTTAAAAAATGTATTATTATTTTCAACTTGAGTTTTCTGACATAGAAGGAAAAATGCTATTTAAAAAAATATTTCCTCCTTGGATAAAAGCAGCTGCTCCTAGATGGTTCAAAATAATAAAATTTGGAAAGCTGGAGAAATGGACCAGCTTTTGTCCAGCGTTCAACAGATTTGATGAAGCAACTACTAGACTAGACTAGAGCAACCCTGCTTCATGAGGGTAGGGTTAGGTGACCATTGATTGTTGAATGAATGAATAAAAGAATGAACATTTCAGTTTCTTTTGACTCCTTCAGATCTCTGATAAGTTATTTTGATATGTATAAGGAAGTAGATTTCAATATCATTATTATAGAAATTGGGCATGTTTCAACATATGAATTTTGGGGAAAAAAAAGAGAAATTGGGCATGGCATTTTTTTCCCATCAAGCTTACGGGTTATCTTTGGCCAACAATTTCATGGAAACTTGGTGAAAACTTTATATTTGGTAACTAAACAGTTTCAAAAGTCATTCACAAAAGTATCGTGATTTGTTTTGGGGGCCAAAGTTTGGTGGTTTCATGTATTTATTCAGTAAGTATATTTTTATTGAATACCTAGTCTGTACCAGGCAGTACCTTGGCACTGAGAACACAACAGTGAATAGATTTACGCATATATCACTCTGCTCTTGGGGATATAGACAGTCAAAAATCAACACAGAGTAAATGCTATCATGGACTGAGAACAATGCATCACAGAATTGTTTAAGATAAGGATCAAACCCAAATTGGAGGGGTTAAGAAAAGCTTTCTGGAGGAAGTAACATCTCAGCTGAAATCTTAGTGTTAAATAGGAGGGAACTAGAGGAAGGAGGCAGAAAGAGTGTTTGAGGCAGGAGAACTTGTCGAGACTTAGGATCTGAAAGTACTTTAGAAGCAGAGTAAGGAGTGGGGAGAGCTGAGCAGAGGCCAAGTTCAGAAGGGCCCTGAAAGCCATGCCAAGGAGTTTAGAATTTATCCGTCATGCTTAATTAAAATAGTAATCAGGAAATGAATAATAAGTCACCAAATGATGGGAAGCCACTGAAAACTTAAGAAATGGAGTTACCTAATAAAACTCGTCTTAGAATACTTTCACTGGTTGTAGTCTGAAAAAAAATGGAGAGGATTCAAGGCTAGAGACAGGTAGACTGTGGCAGCCCAGTGAGAGGCAACTGTACCCTGTGGCGGAGCGGAGGCTGTGGGGATTGGGGGATGTGGGCTGACTGAGGAGGACAGGTGGTTAGCTGGACATGGAGGACATGAGAGACCAAGTTCAGGGTGACTCCTAGGTTTTGGTCTTAATGGATTGTATAGTGCCATTTACTGAAGAAGGAGGACCAGGATGAGGTAGAAATATAAGTTCAGTTTTAGGCACGTTAAGTTTTAGGTACTTCTGGGATAATCAAACAAGCTCTCTAGGAGACAGTTAAATATGTAAGACTAAAGCTCAGGAAAAAGACCTGAATGAAAGATGCATGTTTGAGAGTCATAATTCTAAGGGTGGAAATGGAAATGATGGAAATTGATCTTGTTGCCCATGGTGAACATTTAGAGTCTTATAACATGATCTTTACAGACACTGCTTTTAACGAATGAACAGAGGAGGAGAGATTGGCCAGGGACACTGAGAACAAGTGATTAGATAGGTAAGAAGTGTATCAAGGAAGTGTGGGTGTGGCATATATGTTACCTATAAATATAACAAAGTGCTTTGAGGAAATTAAAGAAAAGAGAGACAGAGAGAGTATGTAACGTCAAGGAAGCTGAGGGAAGAAAATGTTTTGAGAAAAGGATGCTCAGCAGAGGCCATGCTGTAGTGAACTGAAGAAGGGACTTAGCCATAGGAGGTGGTCAGGAACCTTGGAGAGCAGCTTCCTTGGGGTGGTGAGGGCAGAAACCACATTGTTAAGAGCAAGGGGAAGAGGCAGAGTGTATACGGCACTTTAGGGAAATTGGAGTGTGACAAGAACAGAGCAATGAGATGGTGCCAGATATATAAAGGATCCAGGGAAATGTGTATATGGTTTTGTTTTGTTTTGTTTTCTGGTTTTTTTTTTACTGTTTGTTAATGAGTGAGGCCAGAACATGCTCAAATTTGGTTGGGAAGAAGACTTTGAAGATGAAGTAAGAGAGGTGGGGTTGGATAATTGACAGAAAAAAGATTCCTGAGGAGGCAAGAGGGGATAAGGTCCCTGGAACAGCTGTATTGGGGTGGTGGGCGTGGGGCTGGATTTAGGCAAAAGAAAGCACATTGGCTTCCTGAAAATGATGGTGAGAGGTGATAGGAATTGGAGGCTTGAGGAGCTTGAAAAATGTTTGAGATGGCAGCTGTGGGAAATAGAAGAAAGCTAAAAAGCACAGATGAATGGCCAAACATCGTTGTGGACTCCAGTACAAGCCGAATGCCATGAAATTGTAGTGGCACCAATATAATGGTGTGATTTTTTTCTTTTTCCCCCAGCAGTGCTCAAGAATTGAGCTTAGGCAAGGAAATAGCAGACATTGAAAATGCTGTTTATAAAATTAATAAAGGGCTACAAAGTGGAAACTGCGGTAGGGGCCTGAACTCTGCAAAGGTATAGACATAATTAAAAAAAAGAAAAAAAAAATATATATACACACACACCAGCCATTGTTCCCTAGCTTGCTTTCCTATAATTTCTTACTACTCAGGAGTCATATAGCTGATGGTAATAAAGATTCTCAGCTTTCTTCATTGCTCCCATAGATAACATCACCCTTGTGAAACCTAAGACTAGTTTTTTTTTTTTATTTCAGCATATTATGGGGGTACAGATGTTTAGGTTATGTATGTTGCCCTTGCCTCCCCCCTCCCCACCAAGTCCGAGTTTCAAGTGCGTCCATCCCTTGGATGGTGCGCATTGCACTCTTTGTGTATGCAAATACCCATCCCCTCCTCCCCCTTCCCCCTCCCCCTCCCTCTGCTCCCCTGCCCGACATCCAATAGATGTTATTCTTATATGTACACTTATGTGTTGATCAGTTAATACCAATTTGATGGTGAGCACATGTGATGCTTGTTTTTCCATTCTTGGGATACTTTACTTAGTAGAATGCGTTCCAACTCTATCCAGGAGTATGCAAGAGGTGCTATATCACCATTGTTTCTTAAAGCTGAATAGTACTCCATGGTATACATATACCACATTTTATTAATCCACTCATGTATTGATGGACACTTGGGTTGTTTCCACATCTTTGCAATTGTGAATTGTGCTGCTAAGACTAGTTTTTGAGATTTCTTTCAGGCCCTGCATTCTGGTAGAATTGCTGACCCACCCAGACCAGAGAACTGACTCAACTGGTCTTGTGATCCCCCCTCCCAGGAACTGACTCAGCAAAGGAGACAATTTCTATACCCTTATGGTTCCACCCCTAACCCAGCCAATTAGCAGACCCAATTGCCTAGCCCTCTGCCTACCAAACTATCTTTAAAAACCCTTTCTCCCAAATTCTTGGGGAGATGGATTTGAGAACTTCCTCCCATCTCCTCACATGGCACCTGCAGTATTAAACTCTTTCTCTGTTGTAGCCCCTGCTGTCTCAGTGTATTGGCTTCCTCTTGAGCAGTGGGCAATGAACCTGGTAAGGCTATAACAACATGGTGGGTATTTTCTAGCTGTTTATGAGTGAAATGCAATGGGACAAGGTAAATGGGACATTTGTAAGGAAGTAGCTGAAGCAATGGACTAGGCATTTGTCTAAACTTTTTTGTTTTCATGCTCTCAAAAGAATTTTGAAAAACTCTCTCTTCTTGCACACATTTTAAAATTGAAATCTAAAAAATTTTAACACATAAAATGAAATACTTGCAAAAATGTTTTATGGATTATTTTATATAAAATATATACATTAACTGTATTTTTATCCAAATCTTAGAGCTGTAGATTTAGCTCATTCAATTTATAGAACATGTCCTTCTAATAATCAGCCCTCATTGCAAAACTAATCAGCCAAATCAGGGTTTCTTTTCATTAGAAAACATATGATTTCATTTTAAAATTCATAGAGACATACATCTGCCTAACACCTCTGTATTCCAAGATAGGTAAATTGATTAGGTTAACTAAGATAGGTTAATGGATCATTGAGTGATAGGTAGATAGGTGGTGGATAGATGGATAACACAAGGCATGGGTGGATAGATAGATTCTTATTTTGAGTTTGTCCCCTGGATAAAACAAGGTCCCCTCGAATCTTTCATTTTGAAGTTTTTTGACTTTACTTTCGAGCAACTTTCCTCAGGAAAGTGGCATTCTAGATTTGTTCCTCTTTTTGATGTCCCAAAGTTTTTCACACCCTGGAGCAATGCACCAAAATGCATTGCGTTTAGGATAGGGGAGAGTGTGCCTTTCTTTTGTGAAGTGGAGAAGGGCAATGTGAAAGCTATCTAAGCGTATTTACTCTTTGGAAAGTCTTTGTGCTCATCCCTCAGTTTGAAGATCATTGGACTATTGGGTCAAAACTAGGTCAGGGTAAAGAATGAAGGTGGAGGATGTAAGAAATAAGAAGGGACAAGGAGCTCGAGGTCTCCTACTTTCAAGACTTAGTATTTTAATGCCATATGTTTCAGCAGTACACATCTTTTTGTTTGAATTGGCATTCAGAGACTCTGCATTGATTTTTTATTGAAAATGGGGAATGTGAGGGCACATTTGGGGTTTGTGTTTCAGTCTGGCACAGAGTGGGCTTTGGAGTCAACTCATTTTGATTTGAATCCTTGCTCTACCACTTACCCGCTGAGGCTACAGTCAAGCCAGATAGCTTTTCTGTGCTCCAGTTTTCTCATTTATAAAATTAAAATAACATTATCTACAAGTTATTATAAGGTTTAGGGACAATTAGTTCTTTTATTTACCAGATTTATTTATTGAATGCCTACTATGTGCCAGCCACTGCTGGAAGAGAAAATAAATGCAAAGCGACTCACACAGTATTTGTAATCAGTTGGTGGTAACTAAAAGGGATGTGTTCAGGAGTGGGATACTGCTGTATTGTTCTGACAAAAGGACAGTAATTATTGGGTCAAAACTGAAGGATACTTGCAAATATTCAGCATTTATTTTTTCTGAAGCTCATAAGGCTCTTAGGCATAAGCTTACTTTTTCCCTCTCACTTTTATCAAAATATAATTTCCAACAAGCTAAAAACATGACTCTCGTGCAAATATGAATGAATACTTGTCAAAGATTTTATCCAACTCATTATTTAATGAAAGAACTAATCTGAGGATAAAATTGGTTCCAAGAGCATATGAGGAACAAGGATATAAATAGTCCATCAGGAAAGACATTAGAAGAATGTTAGAATAAGATAGCTTGGTTAGATATAACATTGGTTAGTGGCCCACAGGACAGCAAAGCAGTAACCTCTAAGGTTATCTTTTCCACTTGACGGAATTCTACAACTTAACATATAATTTCAGTGTCTAGTCTTTAATCAAATAGGAAATAGCAAAGTTAAACATGGGTAATTAAATAAATAGTCTTTGAGTGGACTTTTCAAATAATATACCAGTAAGACATTGAAAGGGCTTGCTGTACCCTTTGCCCTTATTTTCAAGTTTTGGACTTTTTTTTTTAACACTGACATTACCCAGTTATTGTACTTAGTGTAGCAGAGATTATTTTTTCATATTTTTTTTTTTTTTTTTACAAATTCTAAGACTTTCTAAAATGTGCAGATATACGTGCCTTATACACTCAATTAGCACTCCTAAATTTAGACAGGCTTTGGGTAATGCCAATATTCTAAAAATAATATATAGGGTAAGAGAGACAAAGGAACATTTTTGCTAAGAAGAGAAATCAGGAAAGGGTGAAAAAAAGGAGCTTAATGTGATACTTTTGGGGCAATCTTATTAATATCAGAAACTACTTCCCTATAACCAATTACTTATATTGTGAAGTCCATCATGCATAATATAGAATAATAGTAAATTCCAAAGTATTATCAATTTTGTAAGATATTTGCCCAGAAATAGCCATACTTATTATCTCAACAACCTTGTAGTTGGAACAGACATATTATGCCTCTCGTTTTAAGAATAGAGAGTGTGAATTAGAAAGTGGTTCAGCAACAGGGCCAAGACTGTAAATCAATGCTGCTGTCTTCGCTCTAATCTATTGGACCCCGACAGTCTAGAGATGGTTGTAAAAGCAGCCCCCAGTTTCCAGACGAGTTATGTTCCTAAGAATCGTTTATAGGACAATTGTTTTGAACTCGACACATTTTTCCACAGAAATCGTGTGATGGATGAAGGTTACATTTCCAGTTCAGCCTGTCAGAGCCTTTAACCCACAATGTGTTCGCACTTCAGTGATACAGAGCCTTGTCACCATTTGTTTCTACTGGAGAATTAGTTCAGAGCTCTCATTTGGAATGCAGGGAGCACATTTTCCTGTGCCCTGCCTGTCTCCACTTCAGCACCAGTGCTGAGGATGGAGAACTTTTCTAGCTTTATGCAGCGGATGGTAGCTGTGGTGGTGGTTGCGTGGAGAGAGGCTCATATCAGGGGTACCTGAGGGTACTCGGTGCAGAATCACAGGGAGAGCCGTGACACAGGTGTCTGTGCAGGGCAGAGACTGGAACTCTAAAGTGGTGAGTTTGACCAGGGGATGCTGAAGGACTGGGTCACAGCCTGTGTTGTGCATTGACAATAGTAGACAGTTCTAAACGTGGTAGACCTCGGAAGTGGGAGGGTAGCTCCTGCCTCTTAGTTTGTGTAGTAACTTGTTAAGGAAGACCCACAGAGCAGGTTTGGAGGTACAGTGGTAAGAAAGAACAAAGTTACCGTTTGCTTTCTCTCTGTTGAGTTCAGCTTATTCAAAAACTGGCTGCATTTGTTTAAATATCCTTGTTGATTTTATAAAATGTATTGTCACTGAAATGGAAAATTAAACAATATTGAAAAGTACAAAGAAAAATGTAAAAATCACACAAATCCGTTCATCCACAGATAAGCATTATTAGCTTGAAAGTTTCAATCAGAATTGGAAAACTATTTCAGAAACGACTCCAGAAACTATTCCAGAAACTTCTCAGTAAGGGAGCCTGGGGTCCGAGCCTCAATGGTTAATAATTTTAATATTCCCTCCCTATCATTTTACCAGATTAGGTAATGTTACAGACTTTCTCCAGTCTTCACTTTTTATCTAATACATTGGATTATGTATTTTTTCTCTTGGGTTTTACTATTATCTTGTTACTTTTCCCCAAATTGATATATAAGAACTATGGAGATATGGAGGAAGATTCAGTGTCAAAAAGTCTGAACTAAATGTCACAAAATGCTGAACAGTGAATGAGGGCATGTGCCTATTTATCCATGTCCTTGCCAACACTAGGATTTGCCATTTTTTTCAATAGTGAGCATCAGATAAGGGGGAGATATTTCTCATTGTTATTTCTATCATAATTTCTTATTAAGCTTCAATGGTTTTTCCATATGTTGACAGACACATGCCTGGGTGATAGGTGTAACAATAGTTGAGATTTTAAACCAGAGTATGGATGGTGTTTTGGGTGTCCAGGTAGCAGTGGATGCCCTAAGCACCAATGGGACTCAATTCATGATGGGCAGCATTGACAAGGGTGTGTGTGTGTGTGTATATCTCAAAGGAGGAAAATCTTATGTAATCAGCATAAATACAGAGTTCCTACAGTAATGGAACATTTTATATAGTTGATGGACATCTGGAGTCGTAGTTGTGGCTCCCAGCCCTGCACCCATCCAGTAGTGAAATATTCCTGAGAAGGTGGACAGGCAGGAGTTTCAGTGAAGACACACACACACAAAAAACCACCCATTCCTAACTGTTATCTGTGGATCTTTACTTAAGTAAGTTTACTTATCTGTAAAATAGGGATAATGACAGTATTCATTTCTTTGGGCTATCGAGAAGATTAATGGAGATAATACATGAGAAAACATTAGCCCAGTGCCTAGAACATGGTAAACTCCCAATAAATGTTAACTGTTACTAATTTTTTGTATGTAAAACAAGGTGAACTAGGTAATCTCAAAGGCCCTTTCCAGAGCTACAAGTCTAGATCCATGATGCTGAAAATGTATAGCTGTCCTTATTTGATCCATAATTTAAAGAAAAATCAAGGACACAGCAGGTTTAAAATGAGCAAAAATGAGCTGAGTAATTGCTGTCAATTTAAGCCATATTTGCAGTAAAACGAATTGGGAGACTGTAACATAAATAACATAACCTGTAAGCAGTGGCTTTTACATAGTCAAAGGCACAATCAAGCCACTAGATACGGCTGACAACATTTAAGGCCACCTATTTAGCTAAGCTTACACTTTTACTGAGGAAAATGGAAAAATAGCTCAAAACCTTACAAGTCAATTCTGTAGAACAAGAAGAACTGTTATCAACTGTCATTCATCCCAGCCTCTACTGAGAGTCAACAACTCTTATGTAGAAGTCAAATGTAAATATTTGAAGCAATGTTTGGAAAAAAAAAAAAGGACTGTAGAAAGCTTACAAACAGAGTTAGAGCTATTGACCTGTCAATATTTAGCTCTTTCAAGCCAAGTCTTTGTAAGCTCAGCTCAGTACATTCAAATATTGAGCGTAATGATTTGTATATGAAGAATTTCAACACTCCAGAGTTATTTGACTCTGGGAAGCAAAATCCCTGGTTTTAAATGATTATATGGCATAACTTTGGAATTCTAGAATCCTCGAGTTTAAAGAGGCTTGGAGATCTATCATTTTTATAATATTTCTAATGATAACTCCTACTGAAAGTTATGGTAGATGTTACAAGTGCTCACTGAAACATCTGACATTCTTTTTTTTCCAGACACTTGGGGGTATTGCATGTTCCGTATTCTTTTTTTTTTTTTT
>RJWJ010025043.1:0-24326 GCA_004363605.1 Indri indri | reverse complement strand
TGTAGCAAAAGAAATAATATGGAGAAGGCATTAACAATTTAACATTTGAAAAAGAAATAAAACAAAAATGTGTTATATCGACAAATATAAATGACATAAATTCATCCACTCAAAGAAAAACTCTCACGTGTGAATTTTTTAAAATTATGTATTATGTATGAGACATCTAAAACATTGTGATACAGAAAAGGTTAAAAAAATGAGACTATATCAAGACAGTTACATAAAGCTAACTAATATAAAGCAGGAATTAAAATATAATCTCCTTTTCATAAATAATAATCATAGCTCATATTTATTGAGTGCTAAATGCCATGAGTGTGCTTTACATAAATGATACATCCCATCCTAAAAACAACCCACTGAGGCTTATTAGTCCCATTTTACAGATGAAGGAACTGAAGCACAGAGAGATTTCAAAACTTATTCAAAGTTGCATAACTGGTCATTTGAGGAGACACAATTCCAACCCAAGCTCTTTAGCTCTGGAGCCATATGCTGTCTTTATAGTTTCTTTTTTAAAAAAAAAAATTTACAATGTGTACTTTCATTTGCACAGCACACTTTTTAGGAAGGATGCACTAGAGATTTTCAAAATAGTACTTACCTTTAAGAAGAGTGCCTAAGGATAAAAAGAAGCTTTTATTTTTTATTTCTGTTCCTTTTTTTGCTGTTGTTATTTACTTATTTGGTGGGGGTGAGTTAAAGTTTGTTATTCATGTAATATTGGATGCATACAAAAGACTATATGTAACACCCAAGTACATTTGGAAGCATAACAATAAAATAAATCCCTGTGAATCACTTAGCCTAAAAACAGAAACATTACAAATACCATTACTTCTATACTAATGCTATTGCTCTTTTGTGAATTTCTAACCATATGAATGTAGCATTTTAATTTTTAATTAAAAATTTCAACTGGATGTTACAACTGTATCATCTTTATCTCCTTTACACATTTCTAAATGATTTTAAAAGAATCAAAAAAAAAGGTAAAGTGGGGAAGAGGGTCAGAATGTTATTTTTTCAAAAATGTAATGGCCATGAGTCCCAGTCCCCCACACAGGGTTGTGACAACTCATTAGGCGTAGCCATGCCCTTGACGAAATTCACATGCACCTCACTTAAGAAAATGTGAGACACTATTGAAATATCCATTGTACATTTATATAACAGGTTATTTTTACAACCTCTCAAAGGGTAAGTGAATTCCAAGAGGGAAAAAACAACTTTATTCAAGTACTTTGCTTAAAAATAATGTGTATGAAAAAATTACCCAGGGATAGAGACTTTTACCACCATTAACGAATAACATCAGAACTTATCTCCACAGGGTACCATCAGCTTTTGTCACTCCACTCTGTGTTTTTGCCAACATCACTTTTAGCCTTAAAAAAGAAAAAGAAAAAAAGAAAAAAGCACCTGAAAACCTTGAAACCCAACAATCTTTCCTACATAATTCTGTGATGAACAAACAAGTATTGTTCAACTGTTCCATACTAAGGTTAAGGACCTTTAATAATAATGTCAGCACATTAACACTATTGTCAAAAGCTTTATTCTAATTCCAAACACACAGGCAGAACAAGCTGTGTCACTGATGCTTTTAGGTGCTCTTTTAAAAACTCTTTTTCAATAATCTGGTACCATATGAAATCTTTAGCACTTAATGGAGAAGTTTCTATCCTTGAGATAGCTACGTGCATGAAATAATGGTCTCTGCTAGCAAATCGAGTGCCAACAAATTTTTGATAAATCCACATTCCTTACAAATACATTTCATATAACACATTTTTTTTCAAGTGATAGCTTAATTCTCTCACTGTAAACTGTTGAGATAAAAATTCAGGATATTCGATGTAAAGATACTATTTGAAACACTACCAAAAAAAAAAAAAAAATCTTCAGTCTTCCAGCAAAATCCTGGCACTGCTGGTAGAAATATGACTTCAGCAGAAGGATCTTAAAAGCATAAGCTGCATCTTATGTTTCTAGAATAATCTATACATTGTTACATTCATACTTTAGAATACATATTAAATACACATGGAAGCTGCTTGAAATAATTTATCATTCTACTTCAGATAAAGTAGTTATTATTATATTATTATGATTTTATAAATAAATTTTATTGAGTATCTAGCGTGAGCCAAGACTCTTCTAGGTGCCTTATATGCATTATCTTTAATCTGCACAGTAGTCCTACAATTCTCTGATGAGGAATGAAATGTCAAAGAAATTAAGTGACCTGCCTTTGGTCTCACGGCTGGAAAATGGCAGCGCTCATGTCTGAACCTGAGTCTGACCACCTCGAAAGTCTCTTTTTAATGACCCATACATCTTCCCTTGTTTCTGATATGTAAATCTTAGTTTTTCATCTGGGTTGTAAATCATCCTAAAATGTAATTTGTATAACAATTTAGAGAGAAAATGCTGGTTTCGTTTGTTTCATCAGTGGCATTTTTTTTTTAATCAGGCCACTGATCAATTTTTTAACAAAGTGGTATTTTTATTCCTTACTGCTATGCTCTCCAGCAGTCCACCTTTCCTCTCCTCATACAGCATTTTTAATCAACTATCCATACACCTCCATAATAAAACCAAATGTTATGAAGCGCCTTAGGAATGACCCAGAGAGAAGAGACTAATACCGTCAACAATTTGCAGTGGAAAATACCAGAGAAGGTGATAGAATAAATGATCTGTGGCCCAGTCTAGCTTTATAGCTCTGCTCAGATAATGACTCATGAGCAAGATACTTTGAAATTTTAGGAGTTTGTGAAAATGAACCTTGTGTTACATATTGGAAGCTGACTCCGAGACGGTGATTAGCTGCAGGAGCCTTCTAGGGAATGCTCCTAGGATCAATACCAGTGGAAGGGAGGGGATGAAAGCAAAATCATGCAGAGGGAGAAGCTGGGCTGTGATGCAGTCACAATGAAGGCCTTATCTTACCCCAAAAGTAGCTCTGAGCTAAGATGGTCCTTCTGAGCTTTCCTAAGTTAGGACAAAGGTACTGGTAAGCATACCCCCTGGTTAGTCAGTCACTGGGGGCAGGCTGCTCTGGAAGGAGCCCAGACCTTGGGCAAGGCAATTTTCTCCAGCTGAGGCTATTTCAAAGAGAACCGATAGCTGCAGACCTTCTTCTAGCACTATTTCCAGCAGCTATTAAGAAAAGGGGTCTGGGCAGCACATCATGTGTTTACCACATGTGATGGGTTGAGTTGTAGTTCCCCAAAGTTTGCATGTTGAATTCCTAATGCTCAGTACCCCAGAATGGGGCCTTATTTGAAAATAGAATCATTGCAGATGCAATTAGTTAAGATGAAGTCATACTGAAGTAAGGTGGGCCTTTAATTCAATATGACTGGTGTCCTTATAAAAGGGGGGAATTTGGAAACAGATGCACACAGGGAGAATGCCATGTGAAGATGAAGGCAGAGATCAGGGTGATGCTTTAATATGCCAAGGAACACAAAGGATGCCCAGAAAATCACCAGACATTAGGGAAAAGGCATGGAACAGATTCTTCTTCACAATCCTTAGAAGGAACCAAGCCTGCCAACACCTCCATCTCAGACATCTCTAGAATTGTGAGATAATAAATTTCTGTTGTTTAAGCCATTCAATTTGTCATATTTTGTTACAGCAGCCTTAGCAAACTTACACTTGTCGGTATGAAATTATTACTTATAGACAGCAATGGAAGAGTCTCCTTTATTTTTTTTTACATGTGGAAAAAGGTGACATAGTGTAGTGATGGAAATAAAAAAGATATGATCATGTGAAAACTCTTGGGTCTAAAGGTGGAATCCTGAGAGAGAGCCTATGAATTAGGATAAAGGGTAAAAAGATATAGATATAAACTGATTGAAACCACAATGTAGAGATATGCCATCCAACATGGTAGCTACTGAACACTTGAAACGTGGCTGGTCTAAATTGAGGTATGTGATTAGTGTAACATATACACTGAATCTCAAAGACTTAACATGAAAAAAATCATGCAAAGTATCTCAATAATTTTTATATTGGTTATCTTTTGAAATAATATTTGGGGTGTTTGGGATAAATAAAAATATTAAAATTAATTTTACCTATGTTTACTTTTTAAAATGTGTTTATTGGAAAATTTAAAATGATTGACATGGCTTACATTCGTGGCTCACATTGCATTTCTATTGGACAGTGCCTATCTAGACAGTGCCTATCTAGTGCCCATCTGCCTATCTAGAGGTTCTCTATAGATTCCAGAAAGACAAAGCCTCTGTAACAGTCTCAGAATGCTTGGTGTTCTGAAAAGAGGTATGTGCGCATCTCTTGATTTGCTTGGAGTGAAAGATTCTTGTAGGCAAAAGTTTGAACCTCATTGAATATTGGAATCCAGACAACAGCTAAGTGTGATATATTTCAAGGCAGTTTGGTGGAAACCAGATCGCATAAATAGACATGGGACATTTCTGAGAGAGGAAAACAAATCCCTATACAGAGTACAAGCACTGAAAGGATGTCTGGAAGGGGCGATATGGGGTTATGCTTGGAATCACAGTGGCCCAACAAAGTTTCCTCTTCCCCAAACCCCTTCAGGATGCCAGCTGGATGAAAGGAAAATCTGAATAGCAAAGCATAACATGCTTTGTCACTATTGCCGAGGGACCCCCTCCTAATGGACACCCAAAGAGGAGTGTGAGAAGCAGACAGCCACAGACAAAGTTGGCAGGGATATTTCTGGTGATTGCAGCAAAGAGTGTCAATGCCCAACAAGACACCTGAGGCTAAGTTTTAAGGTAACTGAGCACCCTCAGTGGCACTGATGTGCTGGGGGCCCAGGAACAGCGAAGTGGAGAGCCTGTCTGCAAGAGATTGGCCTGTGGGGCTGCCCTGCAAGCCCCCTTTACAGAACTCTCAAATTGGCAAGCAAAGTGAAGGCCCAAGGTGCCACCAATTTGGCAGGTGGGGATTATTCATCCAGAGGTCCAAAGGGACAAACTGATAACCAGACCTCACTCGGGACCCACAACCCCACAGACAGCTCAATGCTTCATCCCAGAGTCAGACCCATATACAGGTGCAGAGATAAGATGGAAAAGCCAGGGTGGGTCGACATCTGCCAGGATTCTTTTTCACTAAAATTCCAGACAACTGTCTGTCCTGGCTTGTAAAGAGCTTTATCTTTCATAAGAGAGAAGGAAAATGGCTTTTGATGAAAGGTCCCTAGGATCATACTACAAGGCTTTGACTGCCATTTCATCATTTATTTTAATCGGTTAGATGAGGACATTGATGTCAGGTTGACCAGACAATGAATAAAAGAGAACTTGGGGGGATGATTATTTGTGACAGAATCAATATCCAAAACACATTAAAAAATGAGCTGAAACCTAAATGATGAAATATATCACACAGAAACATAACATCATGCCTTTAGTTAAAACTAAGAAATGCATGGATAAAAATGACTTGTGAGTTTCTGTTGACCACAAGCTCACTGTGAGCCCAGGAGCTAATGAGGTCTCAGGCTTCATTAATGAAGCCCAAATGGAAAGAGGTGATCATCTCGCTCAAATGCACGCTGGTCAAACCACATTTGATGTGTTAAGTTCAATCGGGTTCTACATTCCCAAGGATTCCTGCCAAACTAGACACACTCAGAAGAAAATTACCAGAATGATAAAAGACCTTACATCATTTCACATGGGGAAGAAAACTGAAGAAACGGAAGAATTCACCAGAAGAAACAGAACAGAAAGGTAGAAAACCCATGGTGTAGAAAATGGATTAGACTTGTTTTGATGATCCTGAGAGGTAGCACCAAGAGCAGCAGGTAGGGGTTTCAGAGAGACCAATCACTGTTAAAATCAAAGAGGAAGTTGGAGACTTTGGAGCTAAGCAAAGGAGCAGGGACAGAGAGCAAGGAACTCTCTCTGACGTTGGCAGTTTCAGCAGGGTCTCTTAGCCCCTTGCCAGGGAAGGTTGAGAAAAGATTCATGTGCAGGTAGAGACTAGGCCTTCTGTGAACCTAAACTGTGATTCATTCGTTTCTGACCCAAATCTCGGCCTGACACCTCCGGTATATACTTCCCACCCACTTCACCAGCCCTTGTTTCTTTATATTGCATTATTCTTTCTTCCAAGCCCATTACAGAGTTACAGAATCTCGGATTCAGAAGGGACATAGGGGGCCCTCTGTTACAATTTGTCGCCTGGGCAAGAATTCTGTATGTGACACCCCTTAGACATGGATGTATATCACACCCTCGCTGGTCTCCTCTCTGAAACATCTCTCATTGCCTTCCTCCTAATATAGATCCACTGCCTTAGCCTTTTCACCCAGATCTATACCTTGCTGCTTTGTAGCAGTTTAGTGCAGTGACTAAGAGCTTTTAGATTATGGAGCCAGACTTTCTGGCTTCTAATCCTAACTCTTCCACTTACTAGCTGTGTGACTATGGACAAGTTGCTTAAACTCTGTGTGCCTGTTTTGGCATATGGAAAATGGAGATTATCCATATACTGCATACCGTGTCTACATCATATTGCTGTTATAAAGATGAACTGCGTTAATATGCGTAAAACACTTAGAACAGTGCTCAGCATATAATAGGTGCTCAATAAACATTAGTAATTATTACCTTAGGCTCACACGTCCTTTCTTCTCTATCCTAGGTCACTAATCTTTTCCATAATTCCTGCCTGCTCTTTACTCTTCTCTCTTCCCCCTAACAATATGTGCACTCACAACCTTGACCGGTGTTGCTATGAGTGGATATGAGCATGGGAGTGAAACTCATAATATGGTTAAGACTGCTCTCTGTCATTCCTTCATCTGGGCAATTTTTCCTATTGCAAGTTATAAATAATAAAGGTAAAGACAGTTTCCAAAGGTCCATTTCTTAAACTAACCCATACCATGGTGCTGGTAAAATAGTGTTCTAAGAGAAAAGTAATGATGGAAAATACATACCACTCTCTCCCTTTGTCAATGTCAACTTTTCACCCCTGACGCTGGTGACAATACTTCCCCACCGGCTTAGTGGACCAGCAACCTTCTATAACAACCACATAAGTGTGCTCCACAAGTCTTCAAATTAATTAGTTTTGTGGCATAATTACTTTGCTATAATGATTTACTTTACAAACCATTTCCTATCCCCACCTTCACCCCTCCAGCTCAGAAAGATCTAGAATGTAAGATAGGAAGAGCTTGCCCAATTTTCCTGCTATCATTATTATCACAAGTTTATTAGGAACCAAAAAAAAAAAAAAGTTTCTTTAAGAGAAAATACAAATAACATTAAGTAAGTTATTGACATCAGAAACTAAAACTCCCTCTCCCGGAAATTCTTCATATCAGTTCTGGTAACAATGGGTCAGCCCCTCCAGCATCCCTGGGTCCACGTCTTTTTCCTCCAGACAACTACAGCATCATATTTTCAAGCCCTCTTCTGTGTTCCTGGTTCCTTGGATTAACTTGAAACCCACCACCTATTCTCCAGAACATTAGTAAAAAATGGAGAGAAAAAAATTAAAGGGTTCTTTCTTGGCTACGATGCCATAGGCCCTATCCTGTGCCCACCCCACCATTCTGTTCTAGGTATTCAGGGGTGGAGAAAGGGAGGAATTACAGGTAGCCACTTTTAGCATTGATTTTGGTGTCTTCTCTGGTCAATTCACTGATCCCACACTTCCACCACCCCACTCAACAGTTTTTTCCAATTCATACTATGTTCACCACCAGTGACTTACCAGCTTGTTCATTACAACACAGCCTAATTCTACTTCTAACTGGCCCCTGGCTTGGTAACCAGGTTACCTCTCTCTACTCCGTTAGTTGGGAGAGTAACTCGAGGGCAGCAGCCAAAATAATCTTTTATTTCGATTTGCCATGATTCATTAAGACAACTTTAAGAGTGGTAGAACTAGACTTTCTGATTATCTACAAATCCTAGGCCTACAGAAAATTAGAAGAAACTAAATGTTTTGGTGGTATATGATTCCATATAGCATAGATAAGTTCTTTTCTGAAACTGATCTGATCTGAATGCAATCAGAGCTGCTTTTTCTGAGACCCACTGTATAGAACCTTGAAATAATTTAAATGAAGTTCCCAATAAAAGCCTAGCATGCTATACCTAATTTAAATAGACAGTTATAGAAATGTAAAAGACTTAATTATTAAGTAGTTAAAACTCCAAAAGGCAGACACTTAACATTTTAATAACCAAGAAAATCTATAGACCACAAACATCACACAAGTAAGAAACATGTGATATGGAAAAAATCATACACATATATGTGAAATCATGTATATAAATCAAATATACATGTATATTTTTCTGTACAAAGGCTCAATGGGTTCGTTTTATGTTTATTGAAAAATAAACACAAAGTCGGGGATGAAATTAAGCTTAAAACCCCAAATATTATGTGCTTACCACCTTCCAGCAAATGCTTTATGTAACCTATAGGATAGCCATCACTCTTTCTTTTGATAATTTCTATTAAACAAGAAACGGGATGAAAGGGGAAATGTTTAAATGGGCAATAAAATCTCGAAATTTGTAAATATATATTTTCCTTAAAACTGAGGGAAAATGTGAACCTAACGCAATACAGATATATTTTTAAAACTGAGATGGAGTCCTTTTAAAGCATCAAAGACAAATTAAGAGAGCATCTTAATTTTAAGTTTTTATGACAACACAAGGAGACATAGCTGATTTGGCTATTTCCTTAAATGCACTTATATGATCAAATAAACAGCCTCGTTGACTGCGAGATAGATAAACCTTAGACTTTCCGAATTTTCCTGTTTTTAGCTGGAGCTACTTTTTAACACCTTTCGAGTTGACTATTTGCTACTTCTGGCACCGTGGTACACGGTGCAGGAAGGCAATGTAATGCCTGGTTTCTAGCCACTATTCTTCAGGCGATGTAAAAACTGACATCTAAAACTCTCCCAAATATACCGACAGCTTTACTTCTGTAGTTCAGTTAAGCAAGTCACTGTGCCTGATAAAAGTTCTCCCTCTGCTAGATCTAATTAGTAACAAATTTCACCAGTAGGTCTATTCCATACTATTTTAAAATGTTCCATCTCAACTTATCCACAGGTAATAGATGCTGTTCTGTAAAGGACTCTCAAATGTAAGGCCACTTTGCAATTACAGGACAGCATGAAACTTCCATCTGTCTGCCCTTCTGTATTCAACAGCAACAGTCCTTGGGTTTCAGCCAGCTAACAAAAGACAATATATTGCCATCCTTCTTATTAGATTATGCTGTTGACAGTACGATAACCCATGTGTGTGGGCAAAGCTGAAAAGAAAGTGAGTAAGCAGAATTCTCTTTCACTCAGCAAGCCTGTGAAGAATGTCATCTGGATTTTGGCAAAAGACGCTGTCCTAAGAGAATCCTTGGTTGTATTTTTGCATCTACACTGTTGAGATTGTATCATCAAAACATCTGCTATACTCGTTTGTAATTTACCTCCACCACACCCCACGTCGTCAGCTTCTTGGAGGCAGGAAATCCAGTGTGCATTTCTCTGAGATCCCTGGAGGACTGGTGATCTTCTCTAAACAGTAGGTGATCAATAAGGACTTGTTAGGCTAATTTGTTTGCCACTCCTGTTTGCCAACAGTTCACAGCTATGCCACATTGTTGATACAGTGCTTCAATGAATCCCCTATGAGGCCTTCTAACAGTGTCACATAGTGCAAAAGCATGGGACAGAGGATCCTAACACCTGGATTTTGGTCCCAACTTGCTAACTTAGGTGTTAGGGAAGATGCACAGAAGTCCCTTCATGGGGCCTTCAGGCTCCTTGACACCTTTCCAGAGAGGATCTTTAACGTCACATTCTTACTGAGGCATCTCCAAACTGTTTTACTTAAAATTACAACCACTACCAATTCCAATCCAGAAAGCCCTCTCCTCCATCCTTGCTTTATTTTTCTCCATAGCACTTGTCACTGTTTCATATATGTGTTTATGCATTGACTGCCTCCCCCTCACCAGAATGTAATCTCCATGAGAGCTGGAACTTTTGTCTGTTTGAACAAAAGTATCCCCAACACCC
Source organism: Indri indri (assembly GCA_004363605.1). Lineage (NCBI taxonomy): Eukaryota > Metazoa > Chordata > Mammalia > Primates > Indriidae > Indri > Indri indri. The sequence goes on along the minus strand of RJWJ010025043.1, from coordinate 14,242 downwards.
AGAATAATGCACAGGTGATTGTAGACTTTCAATGAATATTTGTTAGTGAGTGAATGTCTTCTGACAGCAATATAACTGTCCTTTCACTCATTAAGAGGAGATGGAATTAATAGATTGGGAGGGAACAAAGGCTCTAAGATTTATGGGCTCTTTTCCCAGAAAACAGGCTACATATCACGACAAAGAAAGAGAATATATATTCGTAAACGTCCTATTACAAGTCCCTCTTTGCACAGAAACTATGCAAACCTAGCCTTTGGGTTTCTTCTCAAGAGCAGTGAGAAACTTTCCTGCTGGTGTCCTGTTTAATAGAAATTATCCAATTATCAAAGAAAATGAGTCATGACTAGATTCCAGGTTACATAAAGCATTTGCTGGAATTAGGCAACCCAATTAAAGTTAATTAATATGAGATAGATCATAGAACAATGTAAAAGCTAGATTCGTAAAGCTTTTAGTGAAAAACATAGGTCTATATTATCATGACTTTGAAGTAGTTAGTAGAAGGTCTCTTAGATCACAAAAACGATTAACCATAAAAGGAAAAAATCGATAATTTAGATTTTATTAAAAGAAAAATTTCTGCTTATCAAAAAGTCACCTTAAAAAATGAATAGTCAAACCACAGACTGAGAAAAATACTCAGATTATATCCTTACCAAGGAACTCATAGCCACAATGTATTTTTAAAACTACTACAACTGAACAATAAAAAGAAAAACAACCCCAATTTTTTAGTAGGAGAAATACTTGAACAGACACTTAAGAGAAGGCATAGATATAGCCAATATCACATAGAAAGGTGTTCAAAATCATGAATCATCAGGGAACTGCAAATTAAAACCACACCGAGATACCATTTCCACATCATGGAGCAGCTAAAGTCAAAAAGTTTGCCAACACCACAAGTTGGTAAGGATGTGGAGGGATTGTCACTCTCATTTACTGCCAGTGGTATTTTTAAAAAGCAGCATAACCTCTTTAGAGACTTATTTGTAAAGTTTCTTTAAAAGTTAAACATCTAATCTATAACCCAGAAATTTTATTCCTTAAGTATTAATCCAAGACAGCATATGAAAACACATCCATAAAAAACTTGTACATGAATGTTAACAGCAGCTTTACTCATAGTAGCCAAACGTGGAGTCGATTCAAGAGTCCATCAACAGGAGGATGGATAAACAGGATATATTCATGAATTAGGTACTTCTCTGTGCTAAATGGGGCAAACAATGGATACTAACAAGAATGTGTATAAATCTCAAAGCATTATGGTGAGAGAAGGAAACCAAACACAAAAACTATGTACTGTATGATTTCATTTAGATGAAACTCTAGAAAAGCCAAATACAATATGCAAGCAGAAAGTAGATCAATGATTATCTGGGGTCAAGGTTGAAGGGAAAGAATTAACTCAAAAAGGGCAAATGAGAACTTTTTCAGGTATAGAAATGTTTTCTGTATCTTGGTTACGGTAGATTACAGAGTTGTATCCAATTGACAAAATACATTGAACTGTATATCCAAGACCTATGCATTTTATTGTATGTGAATTATATGTCAGTGAAAATCAACCAAAAATTAATTAATCAATTATTGTTTCTCGGGAAATGGCAGAGATTTTTACCACTCTTAAAAATCTAAAATTTGCATGGGTGGTAGTCTCCAATACATTTCCATTTAATTCACTCCTGTGGCCCCCATAACACAGATGGATCATGAAGGATGGCAGCAGATGTCTTCAAATTCTACCCAGTAATAGCCCAATTATAGCTGTAGTCCCACATGTAAAATGTTTGCTGAAGCAGATTAACATGATTTCAGATACATGATATGTAGTCATTGATCTGGCAAATGCATTCTTTTCCATCCATCCCAAGAAAGATGGGAAGTTGGCTAGGTATAGCGGCTCATGCCTGTAATCCTAACACTTTGAGAGGCTAAGATGGGAGAATTGTTTGAGGCCAGCAGTTTGAGACCAGCCTGACAACATGGTGAGATGCCATTTCTACGAAAAGGTTTTTTTAATTAGCCAGGCAATGTAGTACACACCTGTAGTCCCAGCTACTCAGGAGGCTGAGACAGGAGGAACCCTTGAGCCAAGGAGTTTGAGGTTGCAGTGAGCTATGATGATGTCGCTTCACTCGGACAACACAGCAAGACCCCGTTTAAAAAAAAAAAGAAGAAGGACCAAAAGCAATTCCCATCCATGTGAGATGGATGACAGTATACATTCATGGTCTTTCCCAAAAGCTGTATTAACTCTCCTGCTCTCTGTCATAAAGTGGCCCAAGAAGTCTAGACTATCTGGACATTCAGCATGACATAACATTGATCTACCATGTCAACAATAATATGATAATCAAATCAGATGAACAAAAGTAGCTAGCATGTTGGAGCCTTTGGTAAAACACATGTGTTCCTGAGAGTTTGAGTTCAACCTTGCAAAGATTCAGAAGACCAACTCATCAGTAGAGTTTTCGAGGATTTCAGTGGTCTGGGGTATACCAGGATTACCACGTATCAGGCACAGGAGACAGCATTTTTCACATATGCAAATACTGCTTCAACCCATTTACTGAGTGCTGTGGAAGGCTGACAGCTTTTAATGAGATCCAGAGAAGGAACAGGTCCGCAGCAAGTTTAGGCTGTAGTACAAGCAGCCCTGATACTTGGGCCATATAACCGAGCAGACCTTAGAGTATTAAAGGAATCCGTAATGAGAAATGATGCTGTGTGGATTTTACAGTACATTCCAGTAGGCGAATCCTAACATTAGACACCGAGAGTTCTAGAGTAAGGCTATGGCATTTGCAGAAAAGAATTAGCCATAGTAAAATGAAAGGGGAACGTGAGCAAGAACCGAGGGCACAAGTAAGCTGCTCAAGTAGATGACCCAGACTCCCATGGGAGTCACCAGCATTACAAAGGTGCCTCTCCATCAGCTCACACCTATAGCAGGTGGTGCCTCATGCCCAGAAGACAGAGGTGAAAAAAGACCCAGCTTAGTTCACAGTTGGGCTGGCTCAGCATGTGTGTGCAACCACAAATCAGAGCCGCACACTGTGAGATCGGTTGAAGCCTCTCCTGTGAATACCTCACAGTTCAACCTCTCCCTATGCCCTGCTTTCCTCACCTTCTTGTAGACATCATTTCCAAGAGCACATCCCCATAACCCACCTGCACAGAAATCTCAATTTCAATCCGTTTCCCAGGAAACCCAACCTGCAACAATTATAAAAATAATGTAATGAGTCAGGATTAAAAGTTCTGCAGTTTAGAAAGTTTGTGAGGAAGCAAGGTAGAATGTTATTTCTGCTTAGAAATTCAAGTTATCCATTTTAATATTTGCTTTTTTTTTTTTTTAAGTCCTCTTTCTTTTGAAAGTGGAGACACACACCAAGATGGACTTGGTGACGTTTTACATGGGACTACCACTCCACCATCTGACAGCAGGGGGCGCTTTTGCCTGGGACACGTGCGAACAAATTGCCTTCTCCCAGCAAGAAGAGGGTAGTTCCCAAAAGGCTAATGCTTGCTGGTGGAATTGAGAGTTCTCTAGAGACCCACTTATTATATATAGCTGCATTTAAAGGCAAGGAGGATAATTAACATCCAATATTGGGGGAAAAGACACACAGCATAGGGACAGCCATACTTGGATAATGTTTTGCAAAGAGCAACATTTCTTTTCTTTATTTGCCAAATTATTTTTTGTTGGACCTTAGGTACAAAGAATTGCAAAATCTTACATTCATAACAGGCTTTCATCATTTGTATATAAAAGGCTATCTTTTATTTGTTTGTTGCTCATTTGTTGGTTTTAATAATATAATAAGTGTGAAATCACCACCCAATAGAAAACTAAAATGATGACAATAACTTACATCCATATGAAATCTTTGTCCATCCTATTCCCTGTCTCTCAACTTAAAACTTGTGTTAGTTGATGCCTCATTTAATACATACATGTAAATGTAATTAAACTATATTGAAGTAAAATAGTATATACTCTTGGTGATTTTTACGTTTATAAAAAGAGTATCTTTATCCACCTTTAGGTGTTATATTTATAATAAAAAAGAATTATTTAAGGTGTCATGCAGGATGTAATCTCTAGGGACTTTTTCAATTAAAATTATATTCCTAAAATTCACCCATATTGTCACATGTAGCTGGTGCTCTTTGTATTGACTTTTTTTGTTTGGTTGGTTTGGGTTTTTTTGCTCCTTTAAAGATAATTTGTTAACCTTAAGCAGTGCAAAAATCTCACTCATTTCTGGAAATTCATCTATAGACATAGTTTTTCCTTATTTCTTTAAAAAACATTTTTAGGTGTTTTCTTTATTCCCTCTCTTGTTTTCCACAATATCCTTGTTTGTTCAGTGTCTTGTACATGCCATGCTTTTTCTTTTTCCATCACAGGTTCAAGGAACCCTGGAATCTCTTGTTTAGTCTCAGGAGGAGGAGTGCTTATTTTTCTAGAAAACAAGAACAGAGAAATTCAAAATGCCTTTAATATAATGGCACATTAGAATACCCCCTGTGCCTACACATAAACCTTGTTCTTGTGGGTCCCTTAAGCCCACCTGAGGCCTTACACCAGTTGAGCTGTTTGTAAAGATTCATTTGGTTGGGTATAAAGAAATCTCCTGTGGTATTGAAAACACATCCCTCTGAGAATAAAGGGCCAAGCTGTTGGGCATAATGAAAAGCAAGTATTAAACCTAAGCCATACAGGCACTTCACACACCTGGAACAACAGCCTGATGCTTTGGAGAGACAATAGCAGAAAACGAATCTCATGTGTATTCCAGATGGTTCTGAAGGATCACAGACAAAAAGGCTTCATCCTCACCCCCTTCTCAGAGCAACTCTGATTAAAATTTCCTGTGATTCTCAGCTAAATACTAAAAGTTAAGTGGTCAAATAAATCTCTGAGATGTGACAGATTACCCTTATCCTCCCAACTTGCATGTCAGTGGAAGTTATCCTGCAGGAAGAAAATATAAACACCCAAACTTTTACAGATACACTGACTTCATCCTAGTGGATGTAATGACCAACAGAACACACAGATCTCCACACCGAGATGAATACAGATGAGAGATTAAAGCAAATGAGCTGAGATCCACGATGATGGAGAGACCGGGAGGGAGAGAGAAATCTCCAGCTATGAGGAGAAGCAACCATAGATGGTGCAGCCACATTTCTGAACGTACAGGAAGAACACAGTTTCACCATTCACAACAGCTTTTAAAAGAGCAAATATTTTCTATTCATTCTAAAGAAAATTATGTTTGTGAGACTAGAAAATTTTGTGGATGCAAATTCTCCAACCTAATAATTATCTCTGATCCATTTCAATAAGCAAAGGTTTGGGGGAATTATTCATGTATGAATCATTTTCACTGCTTTTGATTTGCAGAATAGATTGGAACTGTATGAATAAGAGACCTTCAACTCCTATTAACATTTTTGTATGCAATAGAGACTCTCCAGAAATTAAAAGACAAACATTGGAAAATCGACAAAAGAAAACATTATTTTATTTCACCTTGAGCTCAGCCACCCACTGCCTATCTTCTCTCCATCCTTGGAAATTTTTCTTTTGAGCTGACCCAGATAGAATATGGTCAGTTGGCGAGGAGACAGGGGAGGGCATTGCAGCAAAAAGGAGCTGCCTGAGCAAAGATAAGACTTCATGGAGTGGGAAAAAATGAAGTGACTCCTTTGGCTGGATTGAAGGGTTCCTGTGGGGAAGTGGTTGTAGAGAGGAGGAAGATTGTGGAGGTATTTGAGTGTCAGGAGAATTGGAAGCCACAGAAGCCACTGGGTTGAGAGTATGTGAGTGTGTGTGTATGTGTGTAGGGGATGGGTATAGTCCAAAGACTTAGGATAACCAGGGCTCTCCAGTAAGAGGCATTAGTTAGAGCACCACCATAAAAACAGAAAGACCAGTGTCAGACAGACCACAGCTAAAATATTAGCTTTGCTACTTACTAACTGTAACCTTGGGCATGTTACTTACCTGGTCTAAAGCAAAATTGCTTCTCTCTAAAATGGAGATAATATTAACAATTTCTAATTCATGGGATGGTTGAGAGGATTAAATAAAATAATCTACATAAAGTACAAAACACATTGTAAGATCAAGTATAAATATTAGCCACTATTATTGTTATCATCTTGATTATTATAATTATTATTTCAGGAAAATTCATTCTCTAGATGGGATTGATAGAACTATCCATTCTTTATTACACATGATTATAATGTAAAGAACCCAATTATCATCAATGATATAAAGCAACTAGGACACATTCTCTTTTCACTTTGAAGAGCTTTAAAAATTGTACCTTCCTTGAAATAAGCCATTGCAAATTCCTTATTTGAAATGTCCTTAGGGCAATGTGAACTTTATCTCATGAAATTGCAAAGAATAAATACAAGTGAACTTCAACTTAAGTTTTTCTGTGAATTTTCTGTGGAAAAAAAAAAATGGCCCAAGTCTGAAAAAAAAAAAAAAAAAGAGCTACCTCACACATTATAGGCAAGCCTGTACAGAGAACATATAGTAATGGCTGAATCTGCTGGGAATTGTCTCCCTCAGGGAGGAACAGGGTAACTACAGATTGTAGCAGATGGGGATTATGTTTTCTTTGTTTGGTTTTATGGGTCTGAGGCACATGAACATGATGGAGTTACTCAATTGCAGAATTAGGCAATTCCATACCCACCTAGTGCCTCTAGTTTTCTTTTTATAGAAGGAATGAGGAAATTCAAAAGAAAAGCCATGCTTATTTTCTAAATAAGCAATTTAAAAGTCAAGTAAAACAGATTTATGTTCCCAATTTTAAGTGTATGGATGTGTGAAGCAGAGTAAAGCTTACTGACACAAGGATGAGATATCCAAGATCAAATCCCAGATGTTTATTTATAGAGAGGTAGACTGTACTACCTCATTAATAAAAGGGAAGGGTTCGAATTAGATGATTCAAAGTTTCCTTCCATGGTCTCAAATTTTGATTCTACATTAGCCACATTTTACATAGTAGTGCCTCCTAACTCCTCCAAACCAGATATGATCTTTCCCTCCATTAAAAACCTGTAAGATTTTCTCCTGTTTTAGGACACTTAGAGAAGAAATAGAAATACTGAACAGACCAATATCAAGCAGTGATATTGAGGCAGTAAGAAAAAATTTCCTAACAAATAAAGCCCCTGATGAGATGGATTCATAGCCGAATTCTACCAGACCTACAAAGAAGAACTGGCATGTATCCTACAGAAATTATCCCATAACATTGAGAAGAAGGGAATCCTCCTTAACTCCTTCTATGACACCAGTATCACCTTGATACCAAAGCCAGGAAAGGACACAACAAAAAAAAGGAAACCAGAGACCAATATCCCTTATGAACATAGATGCAAAAATCCTCAACAAAATACTAGCAAATGTGATTCAACAGCACATCCAAAAGATAATTTCACCATGATCGAGAGAGTTTCATCCCAGGGATACAACTTTCATTCAACATATGCAAATCAATTATCAAAGATTCACTGCAAAAACAAAGACCATATGATCATCTCAATAGATGTGGGAAAAGCATTCAATAAAATCCAGCAACTTCTCATGATAAAAAACCCTCAACAAACTAGGCATACAAGGAATATACCTCAAAATTATAAAAGCCATATATGACAAACTCATAGTCAACATCATACTGAATGGGGAAAAGTTGAAAGCATTCCTGCTAAGAACTGGAACAAGACAAGGGGTGCCCGCTGTCACTACTTATATTCAAAAAAGTACTGGAAGTACTAGCCGGAGCAATCAGGCAAAAGAAAGAAATAAAGAGCAACTAAATAAGGAAAGAGGAAGTCAAACTATGACTGTTTGCCCACAATATGATCTTATATCGGACAACTCTAAAGACACAACCAAAAGACTCCTAGAATTGATAAATAAATTCAGCGAAGTCTCAGGTCACAAAATCAATGTGTATAAATCAGTAGTATTTCTGTACACTAATAAGTCAAGCTGAGAGTCAAATCAAGGACTTGATTCAATTTACAATAGCTACCAAAAAAAAAAAAAAAAAAAACTTAGGAATATACTTAACCAAGGAGGTGAAAGATCTCTACAAGGAGAACTATAAAACATTGATGAAAGAAATTGTAGTTGACACAACAAGTGGAAAAAACACTTTATGCTCATGGATTGGTAGAATCAACATTGTTCAAATGTCCATACTGTCCAAAATGATTTACAGATTCATTGCAATTCCCATCAAAATATCAATGTCTTATTTCACATATCTAGAAGAAATAATCCTAAGCTTCATTTTGAACCAAAAAAGAGCTCAAATAGCCAAAGCAATCTTAAGAAAAAAGAACAAATCTGGAGGTATCACAAATCCATGACTTCATATTATACTATAATACAAGTCTATAGTAACCAAAATAGCATGATACTAGTATAAAAACAGAGACATAGATCAATGAAACAGAATAGAGAACCCAGAAATACAACCATATAGCTGCAACCAACTGATCTTCAACAAAGCAGACAAAAACATATACTGGGGAAAGAATACCAATAAATGCTGCTGGGAAACTTGGATATCTACATGCAGAAGAATGCAACAGAACACCCATCTCTCACCATACACAAAAATTAATTTAAGATGAATTAAAGACTTAAATGTAAGGCATGAAACCATAAATATTCTAGAAGCAAATGTAGGAAAAGCTCTTCTAGACATAGGCCTAGGCAAAGAATGCAAAAAAGCAACAACGAATATAAATAAGTGGGGCTTAATTAAATTAAAAAGCTTCTGCACAGCAACAGAAATAATTGAAAGAGTAAAGAGACAATCTACAAAATAGGAGAAGATATTTGCAAACTATATATCTGACAAAGGACTTATATCCAAGATCTACAAAGAACTCAAACGATCACCAAGAGAAAAACAAACCCCATCAATAAATGGGCAAAAGACATGAACAGAATTTTTCAAAACGGGTTGACAAATGGCCAATAAACATATGAAAAAATGTTCAACATAACAAATCATCAGGAAAATGCAAATTAAAGCCACAGAGAGATACCACTTTACTCTGTTAGAATGGCCATTGTTAAAAAGTCAAAAAACAACAGATGCTGGTGTGGATTGAGAGAAAAAGGAATGCTGCTGACACAGTGTTGGTGGAACTGCAAAATAGTACAATCCCTGTGGAAAACAGTATGGGGATTCCTAAAAGAGTTAAAAGTAGACCTACCATTCAATCCAGCAGTCATACTACTCATATCTACCTAAAAGAAAAGAAATCATTTTATTAAAAAATACCTGCACTCAAATGTTTATCACAGCACAATTCACAATTGCAAAGATATGGAATCAACCAAAGTGCCCATCAATTCATGAGTGTATAAAGAAAGTGTGTACACACACACACACACACACACACACACACACACACCATGGAGTACTATTCAACCATAAAAAAGGAATGAAATAATGTCTTTAGCAGCAACTTGGATGGAACTGGATACCATCCTGAGTGAAGTATTTTAGGAATAGAAAAACAAATACCACATGTTCTCACTAATAAGTGGAAGCTAAATAATGGGCACACACGGGCACAAAGAGATGTAAAGGACATTGGAAACTAAGAAGCGGGAGGTTGGGAAGGAGTGAAGAATAAAAACTTACCTATCAGGTACAATGAGCACTGTCCTGGTGACGGGCACACTGAAAGCCCTGACTTCAGTATTATAAAGTGTATCTGTGTCACAAAAGTATTTGTACCCCCTTAATATTTTGAAATAAAAAAGAACACTTAGCAAGCTCTAGTTTGCACTATAGTTAAGTGTGTGTCTATCTGTTTATTTCTGTCTAATTGACTGTAAGCTTCTTTAAAGTAGAAGATGGTTTTTATTCATATTTGTATCCCCCAAATCACTTAATACTGCATTGTGACCCAACAATGTATAAAAAGAATTATACACCTTGGCCAAATGGGACTTATTACAAGTATCCAAGACTGGTTCAACATTCAAAAATCAATTAGTATAATCCAGTATGTCAATAAGCTAAAGAAGAAAAATCATATGATCATATCAATTGATGCAGAAAAAGTACTTGACAATATCCAACACCCCCGTTCATGATAAAAAAAAAAAATCTCAGCAAACTAGGAATAGAGAACTTCCTCAACTTGATAAATAACACCTACAAAAAATATAGAGCTGACATCAAAACTTAATGCTGAAAGACTAAATGGTTTTCTCCCTAAGATTGGGAATGAGGCAAGGATGTTCTCTCTCACCACTCCTATTCAAAAATTATACTAACATCCTAGCTAGTGAAATAAGACAAGAAAAAGAAATTAAAAGATACAGAGATTATAAAGAAATAAAACTGTCTTTAGTCACAAATGTCATATTGTCTACAGAGAAAACTCCAAAGAATCTACAAAGTACTTCTGGAACTAATAAGCTAATGTAGCAAGGTCACAAGATACAAAGTCAATATACAACAGAAAAATTACTTTTTTAAATATAACAGCACTGAATAATTGTAATATAAATTTTTTAAAATATCATTTATAGTCTCGCAAAAATTATATACTTAGATATAAATACAATATAATATATACAGAATATGTATGTGGAAAACTATAAAACACTGATTTAAAAAATTAATGAAACCTGAATAAATTGAGAGATTGTGTTCATGGGTTGTAAACTGATATGTGGTTGCTGGAAATTCAAAGGGAAAGAAGGTTGAATCTGTGAGGCAATAAGGAGATGTTGGGGGTGGTGAAACAGTGCTCTATGGTACTATAATGGTGGATATGTGAAACCTGAATTTTTCAAAATCTGTGGGATTTCCAGCACAGGAGAAACTTTAATTTGTGAAAAGTTTTGAAAATCACTTAGCAGATCTTGAGAACCTAGGAAGGAAGGCAGACTGAGACTAGAGAATCTAACTGTATTACAAATATGTGAAATCACCCCACTGAGTGGAATGGGAAAAAGGTGCTGGTCTAAGCAATATTGGAAATAAATGGATGCAGTAAGACAAAAGGTGAAAGAAACTGTACACAAGCACTGTTGATAAAGCTTTTTCACAACAGCATGTAGGTTACCAGTTTGGAAACCACTATGCATGGACAACTAAATATTAATGAATGAATGCTGGATGGTGGAAATCAGGTTTCTCGCTGTTAAAGTGGGAGATTATGGAAAAGAAGAGAAGAGGACTGGAATGGTCTATGTGGTACTTCACTCAAATTTGAGACATCAGTATGAATTCATGTTTAGCTTAATACAAACACATATAAATACATAAGAAGTATTTATAGGTGTGTGTATTTATATTATACATATTATATATACACATACTAATATATATAAGTATATATAATGTATATGTTAGTCTGTATATAATACATATATATATATATATTAGTGTGTGTATATACATATTTGCTCTGTCAGTTTGGAAGGCCTGAAAGCAATGACATCCCAGTAGCAAAGAGCACGCCTACTGCCCAAATCTTGATTTTTAATACCATTCTCTAATAAAAAGATGAATAAAAGGGCTCCTTGGGAGAATAATGGTTGAATCTGTGATTAGGGAAGGAAATATGCAAGATGAATCTGGAAGATCTTGTGGTGCCAGTAGGTAAGGAAGGGCTCAAACACATGCACACACACAAGCACACAATTATGGGGATATATCAAAGGGACACAGGAGCTAACCGAAAGAGTTCCCAATGGCCAAAACTGGAACAATTGGAGCAAAAATAAATAAAGCAGTATTGGATTATAACCCAAAGTATAAAATAAACATCCTTATGGAGTCCATACTGACATAAATAAATGATTGAACAAATAAATGAATGGAAGAGAAAAGAGAAATCTACAGAGAAGAATTTCAAATAATTTATGTCAATATTCTGCCTACAGGAAAGTGGAAGTCCCTAGCTGAGGTTGGAAACCAGATATATAATGGTGTCATAAATCCACTCATTTTTGTTGTTTTCTCAACAGCACTTTAGCAACATATGCATTGACATAGAGAAAGCAGGTATTAATCTATGGATTGATTTAAGATTAAGGTAAGGGCGCGGTAGGAATAGAAAGGAATTAGGATGCTGAAAATGCTGGTGGGCAAGTGGCTGGCACAAAACATCATGATGTGTTGGCTCACTGGAGAAAGAGTTGAGCTGTGAAAGTGGCAGTGGTCTGGATGAAAAGGACAAGGAGGTCTCAGAGGAAAGGATCGAAGGGAGGCCAGCAATGACAGTGAGGAGTGGCAGGAGGGATGAGGATGACCTGGTGTGAAAGCAAAGTTGCCCAAGGGAACTTGCGTTTTGAGCACAGCAGGGGATTGAGGAATGAGAGGACAGCCAGACCTCATGGTCTTGAGTCTGAGATTTTAAGCAGGCTCACTACGGGGCTTAGAGTGTCACCCGCTATGCTCTCCCCATTCTGAATCCCACCAAACAGGTTGCGTCTGTTATTTTGTGTCACAAATTAAAGGATAGTAGAAAACCACTTGGCTGTTTCTGAGAGGCTGATATTGGACACAGCCACTTTTTACCCACCTGAGAGAAGCTGATTGTTTCTCAAAAGAATTGGCAATGTTCTCCATTGACAATAAGTCTGAGTCTTTCATTTTCAAGAGGGGAGAGCATCCAGTGCCCAAAGAGGACACAGGCAGAAATAGCGTAGGCAGGAAATCTCACCCTCTGGAAAAATAAGCCATGCCCACCTAAATACAATTCAAGTTACATATTCTAAAACATTCTCTGTCGATTCCACCACAGATCTGGTTCCTTTGCCACTTTGGAATGAGTTTCTTTGATGGGAGCTTCATATCAGCCTGTTTAGTGGATGGATGGATGGATGGATGGATGGTTAGGTGGATGAACAATAAGGCTTTCTGTAATCTGGCCCCAACCTAATTTCTTAGATTTTCTTCTCATTCTGCCTCTTTGATTCTCTAAATTCTGATTCAAATATAAATCTGTCAGCCATTTTTTGAACATTCCTGGCCTGTCGGATCTCCATGCCTATCCTTATTCTCTTTTCCTACATGGATAAATATTACTTATTCTTTAAGCATTCTCTTGAATGCAACCCCTTCAATGAAGTCTTCACCAATTACTGCAAACGTAGAGCAGTTTATCCCTTACCTGTAAATTTTATGGATAGGACTGTTGTCTTTTTTATTTACAGGAGTACTTCCAGCCTCTGGTAAGCACTCAATAATATTTATTGAATAAATGAATGAATGTGTGACAGTAATCGCGGTATGAATTCCATTGCAGGTTTTTTCTATAAATAGCGATTTCCGTGAAGGCAAAACTCACAATTTGTCCTGATTTTTATTTCCTTCGGTTATTATTATAGTGTAGATGTTTCTCCAAGAACACTAGAAGCTGCAGATCAATGTGCTATAATATCTTTTCTATCATTGCCTGGCATCTGTTAGGTGTCTGATCCCTGTCAGTTAGAAATTTTGAAAAAATAGTACTGAGCACTGCAGGCCATGGAAGTAATTACTGTTAAGTGAGAACTAAGCGGATTTGAATGTTCATCAGTAAGAGAGGTGTGCATTGGAAGAAGGTTTGAGATCATTGTTAATCATAAGAAAGACAAATTAAGAAGCATAGTCCAAAGGAAAGTCAATGCTAACTAGACTTAAAATGGGAAGTTTCCTAGCCTATGGGGGACCATTTTAATGGAATTGATATCAATTGGCATTAATTAGATAGCAAGTGTAATGCTAAACAAAATGTGACTCTTGATTACACTTACCCCAAGATTTTTCAAATATGTGACCTGCTTTTTGTCCAATTCATTGTGGCATTCCGCCACGATTATTTATTGCTGCTTCCTCTGCTCCAGGCCTAAAGCCAAATGACACCAGGTGATCTCCTCACGCTATTGTCTAAGTGGGCTTTTGGTGACAGCCAATCAAGGGAAAGGAAGCAAGAATCTTGGAGAAAGAAAGGCAGAACTCACAAGAGGCTGCAGCTCAGCGAAGGAGGAGAGGCAGAAGCTAGGGATGCCAACAGAAATCAAAAGACCAGCAAACTCCAAAGTTATGGGAATCTCTAGAATAATCAGGAGACGGAAAGGAACTGAAATTTGCAGGAGACCAAGTAGAGGAAGGCAGATGGAGAGAGGCAGCAGCAACAAAAAACAACAACAAAACCT
>RJWJ010025042.1:0-24292 GCA_004363605.1 Indri indri | reverse complement strand
GTAGTGCCCAACTCTTACCTTCATTTGGAGGATGCATATGTTAATATACATATAGTACTTAGAATAATGCCTGCTGTACAGCAAATCCTCAGTAAATGCTAATTATTATTTTTAGCAAGTTCATTGATGACAAAAATCGATTCAGAACTGCTGGTTGAGCATTTGTAATGCCAAAATAGGAAAAATGTATTCGCAAATCGATTGATCTCTAAATCAGGGAAAATGACAGATGGATTTAGTTACCTATGTACCATAAAAAATCTTCCCAAAATATAGTGACTTAGAAAAACAATAATTGTTCATTATCTCTCACAATTTCTATGGGTTAGGGTGTGGCTTGATCGGTCGGTTTGGGCTCAAGGTGTCTCATGAGGTTGCGGTCAGATATCAGCTAATGTTTAGCTGGGACTTTTGGCCAGAACATCCTCATATGGCCTAGGATTCCTCATAACATGGCAGCTGAGTTCTAAGGGCAGGGCAGAGAGAGAGAGAGAGAGAGAGAGAGAGAGAGAGAGAGAGAGAGAGGAGGAGTATATACTGCCTTTTATGACTTAGCCTTGAAACTCATGCAGCACCCTTTCTGCATTTTATTGGTCAAAGAATTTACAAAGATCCCCTCAAGTTCACAAAAAGGGAACAAAAACATCTTGATGGAGGAATGCTATCATCACATCATATGAAAAGCATGTGCAATGGGGTATAAATACATATGGCTGTGACTACCTTTAGACAAAAAGCAGTGTGCCACAAGGTATGACTCCAGTCCCAGCACGCAGGCATGCGCACAAGAACACACACACAGTCTCCCCGCAAGCCCTGACTATAGTGAGGTTGGGGCTAACTAGGAGTCATCAATTTCGATTTCAATTAGCAAAGGATTATGGGGTCTTTCTGAAATGTTTGCCTATGGGGATGGGAATTGCTATGTGCAACCGCTTGCAAAGCATTCATTGAATTGCTGTCTGACACCCCATTTGAAGGGTGTTTAAAGAAAAAGAAGTCTAGAAGTCAAAATTGAAAGTGCAAATTGCAAATGCTTCCCTTCTAGAGTGATAGGGCTATAAATACCGAGGCTGTTTCTGTTAAACAACAAATGGAAATTCTCCAGAATCAATGAGAGGTGTTAGCACCAGGGAAAAACAGCATCTTAAATCCTTACGCTAACAATTAAATCAGACACTTTTGACACTTTCTCTGAGACACTCCTGGCAGTACTTTATTCTTCATGGCATGATTCAGAAATTCACAGCAGGTGACAAGCAGAGTTTCGAGGACCATCAGTTCAGCTTTCTCAGCACTCTCCCCAAACATAATTCAATATATTATATTCAAGCCAGTTTCACTTCTTTTGAGCAAAGGTGGTGGATGAAAATGAGTGGGTCTCCAAAAGTGTACTTTATGGCCTCAAAAAACCAAAGAATTGACCTCCTCAATAACAGTTGAATACTAATGCACCCAGAGAAAAAAAGGGATTTGTTCATAAGATCCCAAGGACTTTGTGTTATAATCCCTATGAATCATGAGAAATCTCTGTGTCCTGGGAAAGCATGAAGCCTTAGAGATTACTCACCTCACCATATGTGGTCCTTATTCAGTCAAAATAAAAATATTTTTCCAGTGATCATTATAACTGGGCCATTTTTATAAGACACCTAGCTGTTAAACAAATAACAAAATGGAAACAGTAAAACTTCAGAATTTTAAGGATTCCATTTTTCTAAAGTGCTCCAAATGTGTTCAGTCTGCCTCATTAAGAGCCCTAGCTAGATTGAGCCTCTTGCCATAATTGAGTCGTGAGGCGGGTTCTTGGGGTATGGACACTGGGAACAGCCACTACTCACAGCTTCCAAGAGGCACTGCTGCCAGTTCCTGAGCAGAGCAGCTGACCCTGGAGGAGCCCAAAGAAATCTAGACCGCAATGTCAACACTGCCAGACATGCAAATAAACAAGCTTCAGCACGCCCTCCAGGTTGCTGCCTTTGTTCCAATCAACTAATGACTAGCACCCAGGCTTGTCTCCAGGATTCTGGGAAGACAAGAACAAATCCATATGCATGACTATGCATTCTTGACATTTATTGTCATTGTGTTCGCTTCTGGACAGGGTTAAGAATATGCTCTTAGCAGTGAGTTTGTCAGAAAGCTTGCTGGGCTCCTGTGTACTCTGAGGGAGGGAAGGTGAGAAGAGAACAGTTCTAGGTAGTTCTTTTACCAGCTAGATGACGGAAGGAAAAGACAAAGTCCCAGACCCATGTCCACTGTCCTCCACACTCTCCTCTTTGCTATATGGTTAAAGCTCAAACTTATTGGGGAAAAAGAACAGTAAGAACAGGACACCTGAAACTCTTTCAGCGTCCATAGCAATTGTGTGAGATTCAGAAGGAACATTCTCCACCCTAAATCTTCTCTCTTGATCTCTGTGCTCTATGCAGCCATTAGAATACAAGCTCTCAGCCTCCCAGTTTCAGCCCTTAGAGTAAAAGCCAATTTTGGTACTTGAACATTCTCAGGATCCCTGGTTTTCTCTTTGTTTTTGATGCTTGTAGTTTTCTTACTTTCATGCTGGTTCAGAAGGCGTTTTGTTTTGAATTTAAATTATCCAGAATTTTAGCTGACTTTATCAAGAGGTTTATTAAAAGTGTTCAAAATAGTAGTCCTCTGTATTAATGTGTATGGTTCCCAAACTCAGTGCAATCATCACAACACAAGCATTTAGACAGCCTGGATAATGCAGTCCTGGACATGGAATTGGCTATTACTGATTCACAAAGCACCTGTCACTTGTCCGTCAGCTGTCCCATGCCCTTTGTGTTACTGACCTCCTTTATTTGGCATTATTTTCTAGACTTGAAAAGAATGAGACTATTTTCATACTTCTTTCCTTAGACAGGGACAGGGAATCCGCTACACACAAGATGTAGTTGCCTAGAAAAGAACTGAGAAAACAACTCTGTAACTGATGATCTCTGAATGACTCAAAACATGCCATGAAATAATGCAATGGAATCGTGAAAACCAAAGTGAAACAGAGCTTAGGAATGTTGCATCCTCTTTTTCTCCTTTTTGGGCCACCCAATTTTTCCATGTGTTAAGTATTATGTTCACATGTATCTGGAAGATTGTGTGGCACCCCTCTTAGTTCCTTGTGAAAACGCTTATGTGAACAGCCTTATGGCCAAACTTTCTAATAGAGAATTTCTGAGCACTTAATCTAGTTAGGCTTTATTTCCTAGAAATCTATTGTGTTGCACCAATCTCTTCCATAAACCAGAATTTATTGAGCATAACGTTTAAGAACATAGACTTGGGCCCCAGATCTTTGTTGAAATCCATACTGTTTCATTTAAGAGCTGTATGACCTTGAGCGAAACATACTTTCCTTATGTGTAAAATGGGAATAATTATGGTACAACTCATTAACTCTGGAGGAGGGTAAATAAGGTTATGTACGTAAAATGTTTAGCTCATGCCCTAATACAAAGTAGGTGTTCAAAAAATGAAGAATGTTTCTATTATGAATCATTTTACTTTCTATTATATTGCTATAACTGTGCATACAACATTCCCCAATGCTTTTATCCTTACTGTTCTTTAATATTCTTAAGTGCAGAGGAATTTTTGTGTTTCCCATGGGATTTAGATCAAAGTTTCAGGAACTAGGATGCAAGCTCCACATGGGCAGAGGTTTTTGTCTGCCTTGTTGTGTTCTTCAACTTCGGTCCTACCGCACTGGCTGATGCTGAGTAGACAATAAATATATCTGTTGAATTAATCAATAGATGAATGAAGTATAGAAGATCAAAAAATATACTATGACTTTAGATAAAAAATAATAGAAAATCAGGGATGATAGCCTTACTACATGTGACCAAATTTCATTCTAAAAATAAATTTACCCTTTTTTGAGAATTTTGCATGAAAATATATTAATTTAGTCTAACAGCTATCATTTTCATAATTTAAAGTACTAAGTGAATGCAATGTTACCAATAGAGAAAATATTGCCTTATAGCAATCAATATTCACTCACTTCTTGTTTGAATTATGCTTTGCAATGTTCTTCATTGAGAAATTTCTAAGTGTGTCATTTTGATTTTGATCTATATAATAGCAAACGTCCATGATATCCTGAAGTGACAGTGAACAGGAGCTTTTTGATATTATGATAATAAAGAATGTTAGTTCCAGACTGAAGCACAGACACATTTACAACTGGAGTTCTACATAGATTTCTATATCTTTTTCTGCCTTGTAGAAGTGAGTTTTGCAACACTAAAAATTGTCATCTTCTGTTATGAACCAGATTTATTATTCACATTGGTAAAATTCTTCAATCACAAAATCTGACATCATTTACATTTTCAAAACTAGTGCAGGAAACATCATGACATGAGTCAGTTATAGTTAGATAGTCAATCATCCTATGGGGAGCAATCCTATATGAACCAAAAATAGCTATAAAGTGATATAATGGGTCATAGATACATCTCATTTCCTCTCTGGGTGGGGAACCACCAAAGTAAGTCTTTAACTCAATGGGAAATAGATTGTTTTTAAATTCTTAAAACAGTAATAGGGCTTGAAAATTAGGATGAATACTGGAAAATCTTGGTTGACTTTTTTGACATTCCAACCATGACAGGCTAGAGAATTCAAGGATGTTCTAGAGAATTTTTAAATGTTGTGAAATTAAGACTGAGAAGAGAGCATGTTTATTGAGTATGTAGTATATGTCAGCCAGCACAGCTTGGGGCTTTTCCTAGTTTTTATCCACCTGCTCTGCCTAGAACTTACATAGTTGCCATGAAATTTATTATAAGAGCCTGAGAGCAGGAGCCTAGCTTCATTGTACATGGTACTCCCACATGTAGCCTAGCACATGATTTCTGAAAATACTCATGTAATAAATATTTGTGTATCTCAAGAATGTTAGTTCTGGAACTAGAACTAGACACAACCACAGAGTGCCTTTGAGTTTAGTGAGGAGAGAAAAAAAACAAGATTGTCTCAAAAGATACAGTCTTTCTTGCTTTTCAGTAGAAAATGAAGCAAATAAAGATATGGACAAACTTTTGTGAATTGCTTCTTCTTGCCTTCTTATAAAACATGAAATAAGCCCACGAGAATATTGGTTAGAAGAAAACTTGTCATTGAATTGTTTGCACTGTCTCCAAATCACATTATCTAACATTTATTCAGAGCCTACTTATTTGATAAACATTGCTTTAAGTGCTTTACAAGAATTAAGTCATTCAATCCTCCAAGATAAGCTCATGGGGACGGCGCTACTATTGTTCCCATTTTACTGACCAGGAAACTAAGGCACGGAGAGTTGTCATAGTTTCCCACGGCTGCAAAGTTAGGAAGAGGTTGAGCCTGGATTCGATCACCAGCAGTGTGATTGCCACTTGCTTGCACAGGTGTTCCTGCCCTGTGCTAGCTGTCTGCGTGACCACTAATGTTAGCTTGTTCTTCTTTCTCCCACCAATAAACTAAATCCAAATTTTTTTCCTGCTTTTAGTTTAGCCCTATCTCTTCACACTCTAATAGCTATTGAGAATGTAGCTGTAGATTACTTCTTTAACACTATCACCACCTTACCACTGCAAGCCCTCATCCATGTCTCCTGTTCTAAGCACTGAATACTTAACCTTATTTTTTCCTTCGTCCCTAAAGGAGAGTGGACTGGCTTTTTAAAGTGTGCACAAGGAAATGACTGCCATATTCGCCTTGTGGTACCATATGGCTCTCGTATCTTTTCTTACTGCCTTTGTGCCCTCCAGGCTTTCTGTATTTTCCATCAGTGGTTTTGGGTTTGCTCCCCCGGGTATCTTGCCTAGCACTAGTGCCTACTAAATCAAACTTGCATTTGACGGATAATTTGTATAATTTATTGGGATGTAGGAGTCTCAAAAATGTTTTTGCATCTCCAGTGACTTGGTGTAAACTGGATGGTGATAGTGCAGAAAATTATTCTCCCAGCCCCGCTGAAAGCACCGTGTGGCTCCCACCATGAATAACTTGGAGGCAGCTTAAATGTTGTGTTTGACTTTCAGTGCAGTTTGCTGACAACCCATTCTGACATAATTATAATAACCTGCAGATCAGTCTTTTCAGTGGGTGGCAGATCTGTTTCTAAACGTATTTCTTCATGAAACAGATTCCTAGCAGGGTTTATATTTCTTGACTATTCTTTATAATAAACATCACCCAATAACAGTTACATTTGCATGTCAGTAGCAAAAGTTGTATGTTGGGAGGTGGGGGAAGTAGGTGGGACACAAAAGTACGTATCTACTTTTATTTTTGTTTTTTATTGTATCATCTGACATTTTAATCATCTTGAAAAGATCAGGGAAGCAGAGTAATATATATATATATATATATATATATATATATATATATATATAATCAAGACACTAAATAATGATTTAGTCTATTTCAGGGAAGATGGTTATTTGATTCATTCACATGATTAATAAAAATATGCTAATTGTTTTGTTCTAATTATCTGGATAATTGCAATTTCCCATGTTACAACTCCGAGTTCAGAAAGAAAAGGTATCAGTTTTGGAGACATAGGTGCAAATATGTTGCCCCTGATGGATAACTAGTATACATTAAAGTAACAGAGTCAACATTATAACTTACTGTATCCTTTAGATATTAAAATGCCTGATTTGATTGTTTCTTCTTGATTATTTTTTGCGAAAGTTTGGAAGGCATAGATGCTATGATGTTTGGCCTGAATTTTATGTAATCGCTTTAAAATCACAAGCATAAGCAGTTACACTGTGGTTCTGTGAAAGGTTTTGAACAATAATGAAACCTAGGCCAATTGTGATTTTTAAGAATGATCCTTATGGGTGCATTCTCTGCTGCCAGAATTTCAGAAATGTTACATACAGTGAAAGCCCCAAAGTGCTTCTGGTTACCATCAGACCTTTGGAATTTCAACAGAAACCAGGCATGGTCTATGTAAAGACTTTTTAAGATTTTATGAGCCTGTTTAACTTCCTACAATTTGTTTTTTCAAAAGGTGTGTTTATTATTTCCTATCTGATTTCCCTCAGAATGTAGCAATAAATTCTGAAAATGAGAATAGTCCACGATATTTATCCCCAGGTCTTTCCTCTAAGTCCCAGATGCACAAACACAGCTGCCCACGTGGCACGTCTGCCTAGATGAGTCGCGGGGACCTCGGTGCCCACACACCAAAATGGGTCTCTTGATTCCTAGCCCCCTCACCTCCCCTGGGCTTTCCCAAATGAGAAAGGGCACTGATATCCACACAGTTGCCAAGCCAGTTAAACACTGGCTTGTTTAAACATTTTTAAAGATGTTGTTTAATCATTTTCATTCAAGGACTGTGTAGCCTACAGAGCAAAAAGAGCATAAAATGCATGAAGCATACAGCTCAACCAACTTCTATTTATCAATACGCCATGTAACCACCACCTGGACCATTTTCAAGATGCCAGAAGGTTCCCTCGTGACTCTCTGGGAGTTACTAATTCCTCATTTTCCAGTCTTCCATAATATATCTTGAGCCTTTTAAATTTTCTCCACTGCCTTTGCTTTCTCCATGATCATCTTTCACCTGGACTACCCCAATAACTGTCTCTCCAGTTCTACCAACTACGTATTTCAACAGAGTGATCTTTTAGAAACGATTAACTCTGATCATCACGCTCCCTTTCTTCATTAACTTCCTTTTATACTTAGAATAAGAGGGAAACTCATTATTGAGGCTTACAATGAATGCCCTTAAAAAGTGGCCCCTGGCAACCCTCCAATCTTACCTTTCTCTGCTTTCTACCCCACTGTGTTCCAGGTATCCCAGTTTCTTTACTTGCTGGTTGGTTGATTTTGGCTGTTGCTGTTGTTTATTTTAGTTCCTGTGAAATGCCCTTACAGCCTTTTGCACATGCTGTCCCTTTGATATGAGTGCTTTTCCTCTTCTTTCTCTCCCCACTCCTATCCCAACTTCCATCCCACACTCACACCCATGCCTAGACATTCTCTTCACATGGCTAGTTCCTTCTCATCCTTCTTTCTCAGCTTAAACATCATCTCTCCATAGAAAGTTTTCTGGCCCCCAGTCTCAATGGCAGCTTCCAATTACTCTCAGAAAGTCATGCCCTTTCCTTTACAGCACTGAGCAGTTTGCAATTTATATATTTTAGAGTTGCTTTTAGTTGTGTGTCACCTAACCTCTGCTAACTGAGGTCTTCAGGAAAGAACCAAAGATGTCATTTCAATCCCATGTCCCTAACAGCCAGCACTGCATCTGGTATACAGTAAGTAAATAAATGCTGAATGAATGAATAAGTGAATGAGTGTGTACTTGTTTCGGAGAACAGTGCAAAAAGGGAAAACTGAGAGGATACAGAGGGCGATGTATGTTTGACCTGAGAAAGTATTTTTTTTCTTAATTGAATGCATTTCAGAAATGGATCCTGGAAAATGCCTGTTTTCTGAGCCCACCATCATTCTGAGACAAGCATGCCTTCCTGGGGTATCCCTGGAGCTGACGAGTCACTTTTTCTCCTGCTAGATTCATGTGTCCTTCGACCCTACAGCCCTTCTCATGCCATTAGGTCTGGGCATCACCTGGGCAAGATGCTCACAGACATCTCACTGGTTTGTTTCTGTAATTCCTATAGAATTGGTAGATTATCTGAATCCTGCAACGTTGCACAGGCTGAAAGCAGGGAATAGGGAGGAGTGGGAAGGCTTTAAAAAGATGGTAGAAAATCTTTTGAGGAAGAATATGAGGCTGGATTCTATGTGAATAGTGATTTTGAACTTTGAATTTTGCTTTGTTTAGTTTTCTTTCTTCCCCCCACCCATTGCAATTTACCTCCGATCACCCCAAGCCTTATTAAAATTTGGTTAAATACCATAACCTGATGTTTGTTGTATTTTGGAAACTTCAAGGAGGATATTGGCTAAACATTGGATGTGTAGCCATATGAGACAGAATGGCAGCAGCTCAGAGCAGAGTCATAATGTGGAAAGAGGCATCCTACAAAGATGTTCGGAGCAGCAGATCAGAACAAGAGCTGACAAATCACTGCAGGATGGATTTGTCCAACATGTCAGCATTCCTTAGGATTTGCAGAAATACAAGGGGGGAATGCTGACTTCCCATGGCTGTACAGGATAGGGCACATTCCATGTCAGTTGGTATTAAAGACATGAGTGATCCCTGAAGCCTAGAGAATTTTCGGACATTTGGGTTACCCTCTTTGGGTCACATGGCTTAACATTCTCTCATTTAGACATTCTTCCCCCAAAGTAGATTGCAACTCAGAAAAATTCACTATATTGGGGGCTGAAATCTTGTTTTTAAAAAAATGAAAACACTGGCTAAATTAACTGGGCCATCAGTCTGGTACACTTTGGATTGAGTTAGCTTGATTTTCTCTCCTTAAAACTTCTAATGCGACCGGTTAATTCAGGAAATGGGAAATTTAATGGACATGTAGAGAGGCAGTATAGGGAAAAGCCATGTTGGTCCCTGGTGGCCTGTCAGAGTGTATGGGGGTGGCAGAGTAAGGCTTTTAGGAATCAGAAAGTTAAAAAAGGGACTGAATGCTTAGGGTGTGGAATAATGAAAGAAGATTAGAGAATGAGCCATGAGACATTGCCAAAGAGAAATTCTGCTGACTTGTAATTTTACTTCTGCTATATTCAATCATCTTTAAATGAGTCAGCAATGTAATTGCATGCAGTTGTTAAAATAGCCAAATAAAATAATCAGCTCTGCCACATTTGAATATTTTAGCAGGGTGGGAGAGAAAAAGAGAACACATATAATATGTGGCCTTACTCTCCACACCACTGGTAGAGACTGCTCAATAAATTTCACTTGAGTTTTGAATAATAAGTATGGGGCTGTTTTGCTGGCTTTGTTGGATAATTGGCTCAAGTCATCGGTTTATTTCATGGAATATTATGCCTTATTCTAAGAGGAAATACTTAAAATATTTATTTCCAAGTAGAGATGACTACATGTTGTTCCTGGTTGAGACATGAGCACAGTGAAAACAGGCCCTGACTCTGTCTGTTTGATTCAAAACTGGAGCTGACATTCACCAGGGGGTTACCTCATGCCAGTCCCTGTACTAATAACTCCGCCTGCCTATTTCATAGTCACATATAAAACAATCCTTTGAGGGAGGCACTCTAATTACCCCTATTCCACAAATGAGGAAAGGTACACTTTAAGGGACTGAGAGATCCCCTAAATTACCCAAGTCCCCACAACTAGGGAGGGGTTGGACCAGAAATTGGGCAGGTCTGTTTAAATCCATGATCTGCCCACTATACAATACTGCTGCTTTCAAACAGTAGCAGCAGCCATCCCTGCTATACTTACCATGGATACATAGTCAATGATTAGGAGAACAAGGGTGCCTTTAGTGTTGTAAATACTAATCGAGAGGGTTGTAGCTCATTCACTGTCACACATGGTCAACCCCAATTGTGGTATCTGATTATATGGAGGCGTGGAAAGGTGGCCTAAGCCAGGAGCCAACACCCGGGCACTGGCCCCGACTCCTGCTGTGAGTCCTTAGAAATCATTCAGGCTCCCTAGACCTAAGTCTGTGATATGAAGAGGTTACATGACCTTATAAATAATAGAACTCTAACACTCTAAGAGTCTAAAAGTTATATCAGAATAGGAATCTCCACACCCCATCCCCCAGCAAATGGAATTAATTTGCAACATGTTCTGATGTTGCCTGCCCAATAACATACCCCAAAACCAATGTAGGTCTTATAAATGGACTTTGGCCAAAGAAAAAAGAAAAGTGTACCAGCTGGCCACTTAGCAGCAGAGTGGGCTGCCAAAGGTGGGCAAAAAGGTGGGCAAGAAAACACTTTTTCTATCATTGTTCCAGCTTGTTTTCCCCCTATGTCTTTTCTCTCACAGATGTCTCAAGGCACAAGCCTCCAGGGTTTCTAGATGGAATTTGCACCCCGGCTAGTTACAGCTCTTTCAGTGACCTGTCTTCTGTAATTAGCAATTCCCACAAGTAGGGAAGTTAGCCAAGAAGTGAGAAGAGTGATTTACATGTATACGTGTTTATTTTTTATAAATACTTTTATCAATTCTGAGATTTGGGTCTGATTTCCTTCTAGATTTGGTTGCCAGATAAAATACAGGGTGTGAAGTTAAATTTGAATTTCAGATAAACTAGGGAATATGTGGGGACATACTTATACTAAAATATTATTCCTTATCTGAAATTCAAATTCAACTATGTGTCCTGTATTTTTATTTGCTAAATATGGCAACCCTACTCATGAAAGGAAGAATTTTTTTTAGCTTTTTGGGTGGGATTTAGGTCATAGGTGTCATAAATTAAAACACTGACAATTTAGACTTGTATTTATTACTTTTCCCATTTCAATACTATACAGTTAAATATCCGCTGTGCTCTCAACGTGTTTTCAGTGAGTATGTTTGTGTTTAAATTTCTGAGGTTGTAAGTTTCTCCATTTTCAAGGAAAACACACACATCCCCAACATGAAATTCATTCATAAAATCAAAGAGATCTTAACCATTGATATGAGGACTTCTAAAGAATGTAGCATATTTTGGCCCACATCTGTGACTGTGTTCTTTGAACTAATTGGGAAATATTTCATGCTGGCAGGCTTTAATCGAGAAATATGTTTTCTCTTAAGGGCGATTTGTCTAATTGGCTGTAGAAATGCTTTTTCTTTGCTTCAGAAAGCTTTTTCCCATTTGCTAACCATACAGCTTCCCGCCGCCCCACTTCCTCCACGGCCAAGGCTGATGATACAGAGTTGAGTGACTCTGTTCAGAATTCTCGCATTGTGCTGGACAAGTTTTCAGACTTGAACTCAACTTGAAACACTTCACTTTTCTGGGCTGCCCACTACCTCCTCTAGAAAATGCATTGGAAGAGATGATCTCTGAGGTTTCCCAGTCTACCATTTCTGATCCAAAGCAGGGATGAGTTTGGGGGAAGGGAAAGAGGGTAAATCTAGAAAGTACAAAATAAGATTTTTAGTTATGGCTTCATTTCAAGTCTTCCCCTTCCCAGGTCCTTTGTCTATAGTGAGACTAGTTTGCCCAAAGAATCTGTATGTGTGTTTCTTCATTCAACAGTGAACACCTTCTGGATTTCAAAGAATTTAATATTTTGCTATAAAAACAAAAAATCTAGCTATCACATTAAACAGTCCAAAAAATTCGTCTGTATGGTTCTAAACATCTAGGTTTTGAACGCATCTTAATGTTCAAAGAAAATTTTCAGGTTGATGTTTGACAAAGAAAAGGTGAAATCCATGAGGTCACACATATGAACAGAGAAGCTAGTTCAGGTAATTGCATTAAATTTGGAGAGCCAGACAATTGGTTAGGTCAGGAAGCCAAATGAGTCATCCTGACTCATATATTCATATCGTTGCAAAGACAATGCATATGGAAGGACTGCATGGTCTGTTCTCAGACTGGGATCATTTCTAGTTGCACAACCTTCATTATCCTTGATACCCTAGACAGGACACTGATGTCATCAGCAGGAAGCTGCAGAAAAACAGGTGAAAATAAACACTGATGTCCTTCCTCTGCTCAACGGTCAAACCCCAAAGAAAAGAGAAGGTATGAATCTCACTACTTCCTTTTAAAGGGTGAAATCAAGGTTATTTCATTGTATTTTCCATACATTCATTTTGGTGAGAAAATTGTTTTGATTTCTAATTCAGAGATGCACGTTTGATGTCACTGCGAAATGGTTAAAGCCATATGATACCTTCTAGAAAGACAGATTCCACATTGCTACATATGCAGTAATAATTCGTAGCTCATATTTCACCTAAAAACTGAGATTTATTCATTTATTTATTTCCATGCTAAAAAGTGCATTGCTAGATATATCATTGTTCTTGCAGAAAAGCAACATGATATTTAAAATGTAAACCTTTATCACAATAACAGTTCTTCCCTCTGATGAAGTGTCAAATATTACTTTTTAAAAAGTGTGTAGAGTATATTTGACTCGGCCCTTTCCTGAGCAAGAGACGAGAAACAAAATTCATGGGGAGGGACACTTCTTGGTGGAGGAGGGCATTCAGCGGACAGGCTTACTGTTGGGAGGAGAAATAGCTCTGAGAGGCTAAAAAGTCATCTCTTCTGGGCTCTGCCAGGTCTTTGAAGTCCCTTCTGATTGAGATTTCCCTAATTTTTTGTGACCTCTCTCTTCCCTTTCCTTCAATGAAAACACAGGCTAGTGGTTTAAAAGGCATAAAACCTGCCACATCAGGAGGAAAAAGCCCTCTGGTCCATTCCAACTATCGCTTACCAATGACTAGGTGAGTAGTTTGTTGTTGTAATTATTTCGTTTTTAGTTTTAGTATCTCTTGGTCATTTCCTTTAAAGAGTCAAGCTAAAGACAAAAACAAAAAACAAGAAATGGCTGATCTCCAAATAAGTATATTCCTATGAACTTTCTCTGTTTCATTAGTATTCTAAAGATTACCTAACATACTTCTTAAAAATTCAGTAAAAAATAACATTCTGGTATCTGATTTATGCTAAATTTTTTACTTTCTTTTAAAGGTGATCCTTTGTCATATCCCACATATTTGTTACCTAACCAAACTAAGGAAAAAGAAAAGAAAAAAACAGCATTGCATTTGGCCTTCAGAATCTTTTTGGGTACTTATTGTAGGGTTCAGCACTTCATGAAGAAGCAATGTTGTCTTACCATTGTCATCAGTTGGCTTTGTTTGATGGATGAAATTAGAAACACTCAAGATGAACAGAGCTTTTCCAAGGGTGAAATCATTCATAAATTCTTAGAGAAACAATGACCATTTTGAAGGATTTTTATTTGAATGTTTAAAGTTTGGCATGGTGTTGAACTTTAATTTATAGAACTGCATATTCTTTATCAGCTAAACCAGCCATGACTATATACTTATAAAACCCCAAAATATTCAGTATGAATGCAATAGGAGAAAAACTACAGCATTAAACTTTATTGTATTTTTATTTAACATTCCTGGGTTCTGGTAGTGTTTGGTGACAAAATTCAGAAGCTATGCCTAAGGAGAACAGTGTAACAATTGGATAAATAAGAGAATATTGAAATGAAACAAGTATTTAATGGTAATATTAATATTTCAAAACAAAATGATAGCCAAACCAGCAAGAGATTTATAGGTGCAAATGTATTTCTTTTTTATACATATCTTTGTTCTTCTGAAAGATAAGGATAATCTCTAAAAGAGTTTCTAGGGAAATAACTATATTAGTCCTATACCAGCAAGGTAAAATGGAAAACTAAAAGAGTTTTGAATAGACCCACCCTATCTAATGACTCTAAAAACAAAAACAAAAGCAAACATAAACACACAAACACAAATACCAAAATTTAGACCTCAATCGTCAAACATTCCAGATGAGAGACATTTCAGAGGGCTTAGTACTTGTCTTTAACAGAAAAATAAATGGCCTTAGAAATAAAAATTAGATACTTTATTTCTTAGGAAAGCATTCTTATGAAGAGCAGAAGAAAAAGCTAGTGGCTAAATTCAACATACAAATATTTCATGTCACTTCTAGGTCACGTTCAAATACATTTTCATTTGCTTTCCTATATTAAGTTCAGGTGAGTAACTATGGAGTTGGCATGAAGCCCTGGTAAGAAACTAAGTTTCCAACTTTATATTACCTTAGTCACTTTTTTTTCTTGGTAATTGCTGACAAATTCACTCCTGCAACTTACATTGCAAATCTTTTAACTGAACATGGACTGGTCTCCCTGTATGGCTCCATTTTCTTTTTCCTACCCAACCAAACCTGGCTTCCTTAACCTTCTCATATTATTCTCAACAAAAAGAGGCAGGACTAAACATGAAGAGAAATGAGATCATTTCTGTCTTTTACAACATTGACCTGAATGAATTTTCTGAATAAATAATGAGTCAATTGGAAATCCAATTTGGTTGGTCGTGGTTCCCACCTTAGGGACATCTTCTGAAACACACACTACCTGTACTTTATGCCCCGACTGGTCTCTGTGCATTATGATAATTCCCATAATGCATATAATGAAGACACCAGCCTTTCTCTCTCTTCGCATCTTGTTAATTTCCAGACTTCAGAAGTCTTCCACACTGACATTAGTCAGTCCTAGCTTTGTACGCAGTTTGATCTTATTCTGGTTTCAAGCTGTGAGCAGCATGCTAAACATTCCAGAGGCTTCCAGCTCCTGTCTTTCTGGAAGCCCCGGGCACAACACAATGTCTCAAGTCTCTTCTCATGTACCCCAGCTTTTAACGCTGCCCCCCCCCAAAAAAAACAGAGAAATTGTAAACAAGATTATGCCCCTTTTGGAATTAAAATTGGCTTGTTCCTTCAAATTCCCTTTTTTTCCTTTCTCTAGACATTAGCGTCCTCTGTGTTTAGCATGCTTCAGTGCTGTGCCCCTCCCAATTTATCTACAACCCATTAAAAGCCAAACATTTGGAAGCAAATCCAATGTAAATATTGGAAGGATTCCTGGTTCTAATCAAGATATATTGACTTAGTCTTCGCAAACTCAAGGCATACATTTTGGTATTTTTTTTTTTTTCCTTTTCCCTGAGCATTCCATCTAAACTATACACACACGCTCAATCAGAAAAAAAAAAAAAAAAAAAAAGGTTTGTGTTCAAGCAGGAAAAGCCAAAATGAAAGTAGAATGGGGTCCTTGAAGAGAGGCCTCAAGAGCTTATAGCTCCCCAACTTCACTGATTTCCAAATGGCTTTAGAGCTCTGACACTGAAAAGTAAAATTTATTGTTTTTATTACAAAAGTAATAGATAACTGTGAAGAGAATTTTGAAAATACAGGGGGAAAAAATCAAGCAAAAAAAAATTATGTTCAATCTCACCAGTGGAGAAAACAGCTACTAACAGATTGCTATATTTCCAACATATGATACAGTAATTTAAAAAGTAGGATCACTCTAGATATACAATTTATATACAGTTTATTTTTTCTTCTTAGTGTTTTATAATGAACATTACCTTTACATGTTCTGCAAACACATGTATACCATGGTATATGTATACTGGCATTCATTTAGTCATGCTAAAACCTTTAAAGATCCACTGTTCTCCCTAGGAAAATAATTCCTTACATTCTTATAGTTCTCTAAAGGCCTTTCAGATACTTTACCCAACTTAGAACCTCGACAGATCAGGGAAGATACTGTTGTCACCTCCACAGGTGAGGAGCTGAGTCCTGGAAGGTTGGTGTTAGAGCCCAACATGGGAAGAATCTGGGCTGGAGCCCCTGGGCATCTCCTTCTCCACTGACCAACAGTCAAAGGGAGGCTGGTGACAACCAAACCTGGAGTCATAAGCTGAACCGAGGGCTATGCCCCGTCTCTTCCTCTCATGCTCCCTTCTTCTGTGAATGGCACTTCTCAGGATCCAAAGCTGGGTGTCATGATTTTTATTGCCCACATAAAAATTCTGAACTCTGTGGCCTGAAGTCAAGACTGTTTGAGGTCCTGCAATCCCTCCCATACCCACTCTACACCCCATGCAAGTTTTTCCCCAAGTACAGACTGCGGCCCCTTCACCACAGAATCACTTGTGATGATGGCTCAAAGATGGATTCTGGGGCCTCATCCACACCCATTGAAACGTAATTTCAGAAGGTGGACCCAGGACTCTTCCACTTTAAATAGTTTAGGATTCTTAAGTGTGAGAACCCAGCTATGTTCCAGGCAAACTGAACTGCTCTCTTTCTTAGTACACCCCGCTAGTCCCTGCTTCTGTGCTTTTCTCAGACGGGCCCTTCAATACAGAAAGCTCCCCCGCTCACTTTCTACGTGTTCAAATCTCTTCAAGGCCTGGGCGAAAGGCCACCTTCATGAGTAGCACTGCCTAGTGCTGCCACCTCAAACTGACCTCTCCTGTCTGGCAGCTCCAATGCACTTACTGCTATTGAGGGAACCAATGTCACTCACTCTCCTGCTGTATTTAAGAAGCTGCGTTTGTTGAGCAACTCTGTCACATATCCTTGAAATTAGTTACGAAACTTAACATTTTTTATCTGGAGGAATTATAGAACCTCTATTTGCTTTCAAGACTCTTAATTCGCGTACATTTAGTCAGTGTCTTTGGGTACTCAGACACTACTTTCAAGCTGCTGTCAACTCTACTGGATCCCTGAGTCGAGATTCTTTGTGATGAAGGAGTGGCTTCTGGACCACTTCTTCTCAGAGACTCCTCATGGATGTTTTAAGAAAATCTGGGTCAGCGATCACGGGCAGCAGGGGAAGTGATATATTAAAGTAAGACTGCATGACTTGGAGCAGAACACACAAGTTCAAATTTATGTAGAGGCCAGGCAGGTAATGAAAATGAACACGAACGAAGGCAGTGCAGCTTAAGGTGCTAAATAGCTCCGCACACAGGCCTTAGCATCAAACTTACCCTGGGGCACGGTGGAGGCCATGGTGGTCTGAAGAATGCATGCTTGTGCAGAGAGTCAATAGAATCCAGCTAATTGTCACCAAGCAGGAATTCAGGCCTGGTGTGGCCAAAACCTCAATATTTTCAAGAGAAACCATAAGATAATTTTTATGGGGCATCCCCTGATTTTTTTTCATACTGACAAAAAACACTGGGTAGGAAGTGCAGGCCAGACACATTCACAGATAATTCATTTCCGGCAGCTCAAGGCCATAAAGCAAGATCCCAGGCTCCCTGTCTTCCTGAATCACGAATCACCGAGAGTCAGCACCCTCTGTCTAGAGCATCTGAGGACGGTGACTGTGTTTTGTAGCTTTGATGACAAAATGACAGTAGAACAGCTAGAGCATTGTTAGTATCCCATTTTAAAATTTGGTTGACACACTTATAAACATTGTGTGTCTGTATAAATGATACCCACTTACTAGTGTGTTGGTGACATTGTGGAAGGAAGTGCTTTGTGAGCCTTTTAAAGCCCCAGGAATCGCAAGAAGGGAGAGAGAGGAATTGGTTTCAGTTTGTTTGGTGTCTGTAATTGGAGGCCATTAGAGGCGTTCCTGTGCTCCTAAGGGTTATCCCCTCTGTGTTTCTGTGGCTGCATTTGGAGGCAGCTGTAATTTGCACAAGGTCAGTCAGAATTGCCCCCTGAGCGACAGGGGTAACAAGCGATGTGTGTAGCGAGTGCAGTTAAGTCTGTGTGTGCCATTCCTGGGGGACCCCTCCCTTCCACAGCATCTGACCTTCTCAGGATGCAGTTCGTCTACGTTCAGGGGTCCCTTTGGGGTCACTAGGCACTGCCCCACACCTTGTCCTTCAGATTAGCAGGGGTCCAGGGCAGTGCAGAGCAGTTCTGGCAGGCTGGAGGGCTCACAGGACCCAGGGCGGTGGATTTGGTGCCCCAGCTAAGCACTCGTCTCATCCAGATATTAGCCTAACAATTGAGTTTCTATTTTTTTCATGGTTGCTTTGATGATTATTTTTAATAAAATGAAAAAATAAAAATGCATTCGTAATAAACATTTTAATAAAAATAACAATTTTAATAAGATATCAAATAAAGCAAAAATAAAATAAAATTTATTAAAAGTTTTATTTTTAGTCAAATCAGAAATTTTTCATGTCTCCATTGTGTTCTCTGCAGAGCATCTATTTAAGTAGCAGTGTGGGACAGTTTATTAAGAGACATCACAGGACACAGAACTGCCTTCCCTCTGGCTGAAGTAACCTCAGTCTTCCCCTCTCACCTTTGGGAAAGAAGATTGGCCAATTTTGTTTGTTTTCTTTGTCTCATCTGTGGACCTGCCACCTTTTTCACAGAGGGCAGAAAAGAAGAAGCTTATATTCCTCTGGAGTCTGGACACTTCGGGGCACCAGGGCTCAGAGCCCACGTGTCACTGTGGGTGACAGATGCAGTTTAAAACTCTGTCTTCCTAATTGTTAACAAATATCCCCTCTCCCAGGAGGGAGAGTGAGAAACATGAGAAAGTGTGAGAAACAGCTCTTAGCTGGCCCGGGGACCTCAAGCCTGGGTGCACAGCAAAACAAACACCGCAGACGTTTCAAGGCCAAGCTTGCCGTTCTGAGACGTTGTCTAAAAGCCTGGCTGCTGAGATGAACAGTGACCAAGTAGATTCCACAAATTTCATAGGACCAGCATCTGCTGCCGCTGCTTCTCTGTGGCTCATTCAAAACTCTGGTACATAAAACAGACATAAAAAGATAAACTTTGAACCACCGGAATAAGGCATTTGTCTTGGGCTTGGGATAACCAGGCTACATGTTTTAATTTTGTTTCTCCCCAATATCTGTGTGTGTACAGGACTTCACCCTTTCACAACTTTCCCTCATTCTTTCATCAAATATTCCTAAGCACCTCATATCCCAGGAATGCTGGCATGTGGCTGTTTGAGTCTGTGGCTACTGCAGTGGCTATTGCAGATTAGTAAGTGCTTAAACAGTCAGCCTATAAAATATCTCTTCCAACCACAAGCCTCAACTACCTAGAGCAACAAGGGCAAACACAACAGGTTGGACATTAAGCCTGTGCTAGTGGTTTTCCATAAAACCCCACAGAAGAATGACAGAGACCACCATAGGGGACTGAACAGGGAGCCAGAATTCTAGACCCCACACCCACTTAAATCAGTACCGCCCTGCTTAGCTCTTCCATAATTGTTGCTATTAGTGTTTTAACATATAACGAACTTAGGTGCAAGATTTCATTTGAAGAAAAAGAAAACTCCAGACAATACCTTGGTATTAACAGAAAAGGTTATAATTTCTGTATGAAGTTATTTTACCACCTCCCAAACTGTACCCTCTACAAAGGACAGACAGCAAAGATACTTCAGATTGTTTATTGTTATTTGGAATTACTTGTGGTTTTTTGGGTCAGGACCTGTATGCCAACTACTAAAATGCACTATCATCAGTCCCAGTGCAATTCTCCCAACAAGTCTGAGCACCTACTCTATACTAGACACTCTGCTAGGTGCTGGGAACAGAGGAAAACCACCCATTTCGCATCACAGCTGCCTACACGATATTTCTACTTCTATTGCCTTAGTTAGTTTAAATAAAATTTAGCATCTTTCTCACCTTTATTTTTACTACCCCAACTACACTCATCCCACACACACCAAATAGGCTTTCCCTAACCATGTTATTTAGCAACAACCCAATTTTCGTCATCACTTTTGATACTCTGTTTTCTTTCATTGCACAAGTCACTTCTCTCAGATCCGCTTCAAGCCCTAGACTTGATTTAGCACTTCAGTAGTTTACACCTGGATCACAACAGCTCTCCCTAGATGTTTCTTCAGAGCAGGCAGCTGTGGAACAGTGATAATGGCACTGAGGTCGAGGGGGTGGGAGGGAGGCAGCCCTCCTAAAAGAGTGGCATTCACCAGCCCAGGGTCAGAAGAAAGGAGCGCAGGGTGCCCTGAGAGGTGGGGAAGGAGAGTCAAGATCCCATATGGGATCCGTGAAATCGGGAGAACCCACTTCCCCGCTGCCCCATGACGGTCACCCCTCCCACAGCCAGGAGGAATTTGATGAGAATTTGGTGTTTCCACACTGTTCCCGGCAGCAAGTGGCCCAGAGAAACAACTGTTCTGGCACTCAGATGCAAGTCCTCACTTGTACCTCTCTGGTACCATCCTTCATCACACCATCCTTCAAAGCACTGTTCAAGCGACATTTCCTCTAAGGTTGCCACTTCCTGACTTCTTCCCCACTCCCTATCTGCATTTGCCAAATAGCCTCCGCATTGGTTCACTGCTTCACCTTTCCTTTACTCAGCATTTTGTTATCACGCTCAACGCAGGCTTTTTACTAATTGCTTAATTGTTTCCCAAGGCTATCAGACAGCAAACAGGGACCATCTTTCTTTCCTTTTTTCCTTTTGTGTTAGATACATAGTAGATAACCAAGAAATAGGAGTTGCTAGCTTAATTTGTGCTCAACCCATTAATTTAGGGGGAATGGGATATAGGGAATCTGGCCCTTGCCACTTATTTACTAAACCCATGTGCATATTCAAAAGTACTGAAAAGAGTAGCTATCAGAGAGAGGGTCTACTCAAAGATTCTTTGTCAATATGCTTCACTGATTATAGTTTGCTTAGAAATATTCACTAGTCGTGTGTGTGTGTGTGTGTGTGTGTGTTTGTATCTCATTGCTTCTTACATTACCGTTGAAGAGTTTCTTATGAGAGTAAAGTCTCAGAATTATTTACATTCACTTTGAGGGGTAGACCAACACATCCATCCTTTTTCTTTCATTTATATTTAAATTTTGTATGCAGTAAATTGAGTATGAAAATCCTGTCACAGTAGAAATAATAAAAACAGCTTTCCATGGCTTTGACTTTCTTCCACGGAATAGCAGGGACATCACAACAGATGAGCACTATCATGACCTTTCATGTTTCTCTTTAATGGGGTGGCTGGTAGTAGGAGGAATTTCAGGGAATGATATGCCAAGTAACTCCCACTGAGGGCTCTGAACTCTTGAGTTTTGTAGTCTTTCAAGTGAGGTGACTCTATTTTGTCAACTATAAAATAATCTTATAGTTATTTATTGCAAAAAAAAAAAGTCCTTATAAGAAATGTGTCAGGGGACTTAATCTGCACTCTAATACTGAGAGCAGGAGACTTTAATGAGGATTTTGTGGTCCAGTTGTTTCTTCCGCTACTTCAAAATGTTTGCGGTCACATAGGGTTAAGATAATGGCCATCAGGCCATTCCATTCTTCACATTTCTGGTCTGAGATAAATGAGAATACGTTTCCCTGCTGTGCAAACATCCTTTTTATTAATACTGGGTCAACAAGAATGTAAGCACATTTGGCTGCAGAGAAAACTAACAGAAACGGAAATGCAGAACATTAAAACTCAAGAGTCTAAGATCAGGCTTTCAAAGTACAAGTGAGTAAGAAGAAAAAAAGTATTACAGAATAAGCTGAAATTAAAATGGATCAGCATATTAAAACTTCAGTGTGACACCAGTGGGTTCCATGGTATGCCTAAGCAACCAGAACATGTTTTGCTCATGTAGAAAATAGTTACATTGCCTCAGAAATGAAGACTTCTCACACTGTCTCCAAGATACAATACCTAATTTGAATTCATGCTATTTATCTGATCTTATAACACTTAGTGATTATGCAAACATTTGACAACAGTGTCTTGTGACATGTATTCTCTTATATCATAACTTAGCTCTTAAATGACTGTTTTATTTTATCATAATTTTGGCATGTCTTCCCATTTAGAGTCTAAAGAACTTGAGGTCAAGGACTGTGCCTTACTTATTTCCACAGTGCTATCCCAATTTCTTGCACATAGTAGGCATTGGTACCGCCACATTGCAAGCTCCAAGGGCATCATTCAATTTTGTTAATGGTACCCCTGGAGTTGTGCAATACCGCCCTTGTAGGCACTCACTGGACACTTGTTAATTTTATGCCATCCAGGGAAATTTGGTACAATGTAAAAACTCTCCTGTCTTTCCAGTGGTCTGGGGAAAAGGAAAGTCCCTAAACCTTGGTTAAATACAGTGTTGCTGCCTTTGAATAAAGGCTCTTTGGATTCTAAACTATTGAGAAAAGACAAACATGTTTCTGCTTCTGGGGGCAAGGTAGTCTCTGCATATGCATTCTTACACTAACTAAATACATGAATGTACAGTTGCCAACCACTCAGACAAAAAAGCAGAAGCCTAAGAGGGTTGCTCACATTCTAGGAAAGTCATCCTTTCTATAAAGAAAAGCATACGTAGCCAGCTCTGCATTACTAGCCTGGCCTCCCTGCCCTAAACCTCATCTTGGGCAGAGTGAAAATTAGATTGAATATAGATTCAGTGGAATAAATACTGCATCTAGGTAGAGATGAGAATACATAGGTTTCCAAGTAGGAGAATTCAGCCCATTTTTCATCCAGATGTTCTTGGGAGCTTCAGAAGTTTCATCAGTGGTAAATGAGATGAATTCCT
The DNA here is from genome assembly GCA_004363605.1 of Indri indri. Taxonomy (NCBI): domain Eukaryota; kingdom Metazoa; phylum Chordata; class Mammalia; order Primates; family Indriidae; genus Indri; species Indri indri. Next base: position 1,284 of record RJWJ010025042.1, on the reverse strand, counting down.
CTCTTCTTCCATAAAAGCATATAGGTGCTATTAAATAATATTAACCATGTTCTCTTTGAACAGACAGCTCATGTTAAAATGCAAATGCCCACCTGTAACCATGAATTTCAGTGATAAAATCATTAATGGCCATTGGCTTTCTAGGAATAAAGCAACGTGTTTAAAGTAGACCTTATAATTAGGAGAATATGCTGTAATCAAGGGTCCACATCCAGAAAGCCGAGGGAAAGAAAGAACTATTTGATGGAGAACGAGTCCTGATTCTTTTGATTTTGCAGAGCGCTAATAATGTTGGCTCAGTTTGACTTCTCAAGGCTGGAATGTGACCAACACATTAGCAATGCTGATTGGCTTTGAGGAGAGGTTTCTGAAAAAAATGAATGCATAGAAGTGAATTAAAACCTTAAAGAAAACTTGGTTTCATAAGTCAGCTCTCTGGATTTGAAAACAGAATCCAACCTGATCATTCTCTTTGTACGTTTGTCTGTGTTTTCTTTGTTCTTTTTCTCCCTTCCTGCTTTCTCTCTCATCTCTTTATTTTACTCTTGGTTTTTGTAATAAGCTTCTTTTAAAATAAGATTTTCATCTTCAAATGCTGCATTTTCAAGGAAATGTTGAATTTTTAAAATACAATAAGCTGATTTGCAATCAGTGAATGTACCCCAGTCCACGACAGGCTTTGAATTGTGCTCGCATTCCGCTCATGTGAATGGGAACACGCAGGAGCCCTGTCTTTGTAGACTTCTGGCAGTACAAGGATAAGTAACAAAATAAAGAAAGACTCTCCATGAGCAGTGTGATCTGCGAAGATGAGACAGAGACCCTGGGATCTGAGTGACTGCGAAATACCCCTAATGAACTCTCTCGCTCCCATCCCTCTGAGCTCGCTTCCAGAGCAGGGAAGCCTACACAGCAAGCCATCACGCTTGAAAGTGCGGCTAGTAGGAAGAAGAAAGACAAAAGTCTGATGCCGAAGGGAGATTCTGAATTAGTGATGAGCCGCTGCATGCCGCATGCAGAGGCTTCTTTCAATTCCTGGGGAAAGTGTTTTATTAAACACACCGTACTCCTTTGCAGCGTCCTTCGTTAACTTTCTTTTTTACTAATATGGTGACTGGAAATAAGCAGACTGAGTTTTCTCTTTATCTACAGGTTATGTAAACAGCTACTGCAGCCCAGTGAGGCAAGCAGCAGGGTTATATTTGAAGAGTCTTGTTATGTTTATATAGAATCAGGCAAAACACTCATTGGCCATATTTAGGGGCTGTGGAAGCTATTTACAAA
>RJWJ010025041.1:0-24272 GCA_004363605.1 Indri indri | reverse complement strand
AAGGAATGAGAGGCTATAGCACAACTCCATGAGCTGAATGCCCTGCTACATGTTCACCCTCCCTAGAAAGACCAGTGCCTGCAAAGCCAGGCCCAGATCAGGAAAAACCAGCCAAGGCTCTGAGTCTTCCCACCTAGCCTGCTCCTGGCAGAGATGCCTTGGAAAGAGCCCTGGTCTGGAAAAGACCTAGATCCTAGAGTTAGTGTCCAGCTCTGCCGGTGGCATGCCATGAGATCCTGGTCAAGTCACTTGGTGTCTTATGACTGCTGTTTCTCATCTGTAAAATACGGAGTTTGGGCAAAGTAGTCTCTAAGATCCCTTCCAGCCATGGTACTCAACAATCAGAAAACCAAAGGTTTCTGGGAGAGATGGGTGATGGTCCACAGGTGCATGTTAAATGATCCTCTGTGCCCCTGCATATGTTTCAAAGTCTTATAAGAAGTTTAAAACGAAGGAAAAGGGAGAACAGTCCTTCCTTAAATTGAACTCAATTCTGCCTCCCAGCCCATGTTCCACTCTCTGGGCTCAAAGGCAACCACATCTCACCATTAGCCCCGCACCATCTGAAAACAGGCATTTTTCAAGCCCCTCTAAGTCTCCTTTCCTCAAAAACAAACTCTTTTCAAGGTCCTTTTGAAACTGAACTCTTCACACGTTGTGGCAATGCCCTCCTTAAAATGTGGGCTCTGGGACCAAAGTACTGTGAGGGTGTGGTTTCAGCACAGAGAAGCGTGGGCCTCCTCAACCATGGACACTCCAGACCTTTCCCTTGGGCATCCCTTGCTTTAACTCCAAGTATGGCCTGTGCCCTGGGCCGCCTCTTGATTCCATGCACAGGCTGGGGGCTGGCTCTCTACTCAGGAGCAAGCCGCCCCCAACAGCTGTAGCATTGGCGGCTGCAGCAGCTTGCCTCACCTACTCATCTCCATCCTCGCCAAAACCCTAGGTGGAAACTATTAGCCCCTTTTACAGATGGGGAAAAGAAAGCCCAGGAGGTTAAGTGACTTGCTGAAGTCACACAGTTTAGGATGAAAGAGCCAGGATTTAAACTCCAGTCTGTGGGTTTCCCCAAGAGTAGGCTCATGACACTCAGCTGTCTCTAGTCCTGTGGCCTCACTCCCTGGTGCCAAACCCAATGATAATGCTCAGGTCACCTGGGTCACTCATCCGTGTCACCATCCTTCCTAAAATAACATAACACTCTCAGAGCAGAGACTATCTTTCCTGTCCCCCAGCCCAGCACCTCCCAGGGGCTCAGCAAAGACTTGCCTGACAGTTAACCAGACCCAGACCTGCAGCCACCAAACCACTAGGATGGGTCTCCACACATCCTTCCAAGGTGCTCCCAGAAACTGTGACCCAAAGCACATTCCTGCTCACTCAAACCTAGAGAAGACCGAGAGAGGTTTAACCATCTCAAAAAATAATGATCACAAAACCAGACTTCATTCTTGTCCAGGCACATCAGGGAAACAGAGGACTAGAGAGGACATACATCTGAAAACTAGGGCTACTAGCACCAGAATCACATGGGACTATTTCAGCTGGTATCAGAATTTAAAAGAACGGTTAAGTTTAAGTTTTGATACTCCAAATGAGAGAGCTAGGAGAAAAGCAAAAAATGATGGTATGCATCGATATTCCAGCTTGAGCATTAATGCTGAAGTTTCCCGAAAGTGCAACCCTTAGAACATTGATGTCGCAAGATGCTCCCCGAAAAAGGACTCTGTGGTCGAATCAGTCTGGGAAGCACTGTCTAGTGAAACCACTCTAGGGAAGTCCCGAAGCACACTGGCTTAGCGCTCTCAAGAGGCCTGCTGCAAAAGAGCCTAAACTGCTCAAACCAGCACTGCCCAAATGCATCTGACCACGGAACCCTTTTAGCAAGTAACACCATCAACATTCCACCAAACCAGTGTTTAGAAGATGTTTCTTTGAGAAATGCTGATCTAGGCCTCTTGAGAAAAGTCTTGATACCCTTATTATAAATTCTAGACTGAACAACCAAACTAACCCTGAATGGGAAGAGGAGGAAGTATCTACAAAGCAGAAGTAACTAACATACTTCGAGGCCTTTGGGATGAAGATAGTAGTGCTGGCAACAGGAAGGAAATGTGTGAGCATCCTTTGGCTGCCAGCTATGAATGCTGCTGGAATTGTACAGTTAACTTCCGGGCTCAAAAGAGTCACAGATGACTACTGAAACTAAAATCTTTCTTTGAAGTCCAAAGGAACCATCCTGAGATTTTCCAAAAAATTTAGAGGAAAAAAAATACACAATTTTTAGAAGAAAAAAGGAAAGAAAATATCACCCACCTCCAAGTCAAGGTGTTATGGACAGTACGGATATCCTTAATTAAAACTCAAAGCAAATAGTATAGCCGTTTCTCAAAAAAATTAAACATAGAATTACCATATGATCCAGCAATTCCACTTCTGGGTATAAATCCAAAATAAGTGAAAGCAGGGACTTGAAGAGATATTTGTATACCCATGTTCACAGCAGCATTACTCACCATAGCCAAAAGGTGGAAACAAACCAAGTGTCCACTGACAGATAAATAAACAAAATATGGTATACACACACAATGGAATATGATTCAGCCTCAAATGGGAAACTCTGATACGTGCTACAACATGGATGAACCTTAAGGACATCATGCTAAGTGAAATAAGCCCATCACAAAAAGACAAATACTGTATTGACCCCACTTACAAAAGATATCTAAAGTAGACAAATTCATAGAAACATAAAGTAGAATGGTGGCTGCCAGGGGCTGAGATACGGGACAACAGGGAGTTACTGTTTAATGGGTACAGAGTTTTAATTTTACAAGATGAAAATGTTTTGGAGATGGATGGTGTTGATGATTGCACAACAGTGTGAAAATACTTAATGCCACTGAACTACACACTTAAAAATGGTTAAAATAGTAAATTTTGGCCAGGTACGGTGGCTCACGCCTGTATTCCTAGCACTCTGGGAGGCGGAGGCGGGAAGATAGCTCGAGGTCAGTTCGAGACTACCCTGAGCAAGAGCAAGACCCTGTCTCTACAAAAAAATAGAAAAATTAGCCAGGTGTGGTGATGTGCTTGTAGTCCCAGCTACTCAGGAGGCTGAGGCAGGAGGATCGCTTGAGCCCAGGAGTTTGAGGTTGCTGTGAGCTATGATGACACCACTGCACTCTAGCTGGGGTGACAGAATGAGACCCTGTGTCAAAAAAATACATAAATAAAAGTAAAAATAAATTTTAAGTCATGTATATTTTTTCACAATTAAAAAAACAGAAAAAAAGGTTCAAATGATAAATTTTATGTTATATAAATTTTATCACAATTATAAAAACTCAAAGGCAAATGGGTTATGACCCTTAGTGTGAAATGAACATTGGGGTCCACAGTCAACTAGTAATTATCCAACAAGGGATGGATCGTCCACATGGGACACCCCAAACATCTGTTTAGTTTAAAATATTTCTATAGTGCTTTCATGGACACTGTCTCAAAAACATCAATAGAGACACATGATCCAAAGATATGCAATCTGTCCCAGGTAAAAGGCAAAAAAAAAAGATCCAATTTCCCATTTAAAATTATTCTATGTTGAACACACACAGCATCCCCACTGCACAGACCAACATGCAGTTCACCCTCCTGCTCTCCGCCTACTACTGTTTTTCCAGCTACCATCTTCCCAGGTACAGGAAATGGCTGTAGAGCCCCTTCCAGCTGGGGCCTGCAAAACATACAGGTGGTTGGAATGAGGTAGGACAAAAAACAGACAAAATATTTTTCCTGCTCTGCTTACTCTTTCAGGAAATAGAAAGCCAGAATATCAAAAAATCACTCAACATGAACATTAAATCAGATTAACGGCAATCATGGTGCAGGGCTGGAAAGGCCCCAGAAGTCTAGTCCAACCCAGTCACTACACTTCATTGGACAAAAGGCCACCTGGGAAGTGCTCAAAACCCCACAGGACTGAGCAAGTCCCCAGTCAATGCTCAAACTCTTCTGTGTTTACTGTTAACCTTGGAAAAAACCCAAGCCCTAGGAAGCTACGAGGCTCAGACCGGGTCAAGATGTTGCAGCTAGGAGCAGATCCCCACTCAGGGCTCTTTTGAGGACACCAGGCTGACATTCAAATTCTTTGTGTAAAAAGGGAAGGACTCTCCAATCCTACAACAGGCAATGTGGTGCACCACATGGTTCGTGGCAGCCAGCCCCACACCGCCAGTACCTGATGGGCAACCTTGGGGACTTCAGACACCAATGTCACACCACCTGCTTCGTGGGTGGTGATATCTGTGTGTGCATCTGGGACTCGCCCAAGCCTTCCTCCTCTCCTACAGCCTCTGCCACTGTGAAGTCACCACTTAGGAATCTGCACGTATATTTGAAGAGGATCCGGACAGGGACACATCATTCACTCAACACACAGCTGACTATTCATCCATTCAACAGTTACTGAACACCTATCTTGGGCTGGGCTCTCTTCCAGGCATTAGGAATACAACAGCGAATTTGGCTCAGGGAAATTACGTTCTAGAGCAACCCTGACACCTGCTTAGCGTAGTCTACCAGGAGCTCCCACAGAACCTTCAGCAGATTCCCAGTTTTCTGGTTCTGAGGCCGGTTCCAGGCTACTGCTGCCACTGTTATGCTGCACTGCTCACAGATAACAAAATGCTCCCCATTTTTAACTTGCCATTGATTGTCAAATAGCACAGTGAATTAGTTAATGTTTCAATTACTTTGTAGAAAAAAAAATAAGCTCAGAAAGGTTATGTGCCTTGCTCAAGGTTTAAAACCTAGTAAGGACTGACCATCACTACCCCAACCTGCCAGCCCACTTCAGCAGTGACCTCGTCTGCTGACTGTATCACCACACAAAGGTGGCACCACATGCAGTGGACATTCATCTGCTGTTTCACCGGCACAAAATCTCTCCTGCTTGTGTTCCTTTGGAGAACTGCTTCTGCCCGCTCTAAAACATCATGCAGTGTAAACAGGGGTCACCAATCACAGTACCCCATCACCCTACCCTATTGGTTGGTTCCATGGCTGGGCACAGGGCCAAAGGGGGGACCAATCTCAGTCCTCTAGCCCTGGCCACAGTGACTGGGCCTCACATGGACACATGACCCTAGCCAGGCCAATCAGAACCCTTCCATGAGATTTTTCTGCCTGGGTTGATTGGATAGAGCTCCCTTTCTTCTCTGGTCAAGAGCTGTGAGTATAAATCCTGGAGGGGTCTGAGGCTACCTTCCAGGTCCATGGGGAAAGTCTGTAGCATCTAGGGAGTCAGTTTTTCCAAAGGCCACTTTCCTCCATCTATCCCAAGGTTTAGGAATATTATAAGTCAATACATTTCTCTTTCCTGCCTTAGATGGCTTGAGCTAAGTTTCTGTCACTTACAATAAAGGTACCCTGAACTGATACACAAATAAAATTTGCCCTTCACTTAGAAACCTCTTCTCAATTACTACTTTCAAATTCCTCTGCCACTTCCTCTCAAATAACACAATTAAAAGAATCAAAAGAAAAACTACATATAACGGTTGGAGCTTTTACTAACACCCTTCCCCCGCCACCCTCCCAGACAGGACAGAGTGGATGAAGAAAAGGTGGCTGCTACCAAAGGGAGCAAGGAGAGAACAAAAGGCCCAGGTAACCTCTACTGAATAATAGATAGCCCACACCTGACAATCAGCAGGAATACCCTGGCAGGGTTATTCCTTTAAAAAAAAACTTCCAGCTTTAATTTGTGAGAGGGTACAATGCCTGAATTCCAAGTCACACTCAAACTGCTCACTCAGCCTCAGATCACCTTCGCATCCCACCTCCCTTCCACCCAGAGCCAATTGCCAACCCCTGGCTCAGGCTGGTCTGATTTCTGCAGCCTGAAAACATGCTGCTGCTCTCCACAGCTAGGCCTCTGCTCTTGCTGCACCTGACGCCCAGACAGCCCCCTCCTTCCCCCTGTGCCTTCAGAGCTCCACTTCCACACCAAGTCCCAGCCTATCCGCAAAGCCTCCCTGGGCCTCTCCAGCAGAAACTGCCATCTCCAACCTCAAGCTTGGCAAATACCGGTCACCCGGCTCACTAGGAAAATCAAGAGGAGGCACCACGGGAGGACCTGGGGGGCGAGTTGGGGGCAACAGCAAGGAAACACTCAGCGCTGAGCAGGCCAGCAGAGAGGTCTGGCAGGCAACCACCGAGCTCTGCCACTTCTGCCTCCCAAGAGAGGCCTGGCGTGAAATGATTTGGCGAGCCCTCCACATTTACACGGTAATTACAGCCATTAGAGGTAGATGAGAGTATTTGGGGAAAGTATGTAGTATACAGCATTTTAAGAAGAGGGAAGAAACCTGTTTGTGTATCTGTATCACTCAAGTGATCTGTCTCATAATGTCACTCTCATGAGTGTCCCATTCCCCCAAGGCGGTGGCAAGCTGCAGGCTGGAATTACACCCTATGCACCCCTGCCTCTATCTGCACCCAAGCCCCACCTGGGCCAGGCACAAGACCAGACACTTCAATCCTCCCTGTTTCCCAGCGGCAGAGGCAGGTGGCATAGCACCCTTAGCCCCATCTTATAGATGACTGAATCAAAGAGAAAAAACAAAGGACTACATGGGTCTCAAGTGACCAAACTCGACTGTGGTACAACTGGGAAAAACACAAGAGACCTGAGCCACTCAGAAGGGAACAGTAGTTCTCTCTTCTCCCTACCACCAACCGGGGTAAAGGTGTTCACTTCTTCCCTACAGATCCACATATTATACAGGGACGAGAAAAAGCTACCTAATCCCATAGTTCCCCAATGACAGGAAATGTCCTGAAATTGTAGTGCAAAGGCCTAATCAGGTAACAGGAAAAAACACCCCTAGACAAGGAATCAGGGGCACCGGGGTGAGTCGCGACTTCTTCCTCACACCTTACAGACAGGGCCCTGGACACCTCTCAGGGCACTGGGCTGCCTCAGGATCAGTTGCTATGAAAACACAAATGCTGAATGGATATAAGACGCTGAACGGCAGTGCACTATCAATACTGGAACAGGAGCAACTCCCCCCCAAGAAACAACACCACATGTTTCTTCGTCACCTCCATCGCCCCCGGGCCCAAACAGGGGATCTAACTGAGCATGAGTTGCCCAGATGGGCTTGGTTCACTCACCTGCCTGCCAACACATTGGCACATGCCCTCCCCAGTTTCCTTCCGGTTCCAGGCCCCACGTGGTGGGCTGCCAGCCACTGTTCGCCTGTGGCACCAGACTCCCACAGTGCCCAAGTGCCAGCAGGTGATGGGTGTTTTGGACCAGGGGACCACACAGGATGTGGAATTCACCATGGCATCACCTCCAATGTAGAGAGACAGTGACAAAGCAGCCTCCCCCGATGCTATGGATCCTTGAGAGGGCAGCTGGCTCCTCTCTCAGGCTCCACAAGGGCCTCAAACTAAGACCAACTCACATGCAGAACGGCAGGCCTGAGCACAGAATGGAAATCGCTAGGGAGTGGAAGGAGGGAGGACCAAGTGCTGGGTTTCCCCCACTTTGGCTTCTCGGGGACAAGACTGGTGCCTCCGTCCCTTCAACCAGAGGGACAATCTCAAACACTGAGCTTTGCCCCAAAAGAAAGGCCTCCTGGCTAAAAGAAAAAAAGTTGGTGAACTACTGCACAGTAATTCGTCCTTTACAAAGACCCAACACGCCATTGTTTACTGGCACATCAAGTCACCCTCTCCCCCAGGAGCTCCAAGTGGCATCTTGCCATACCAAATGCTGTCCTAACTTTTCTCTAACGTATCAAATACAATGAACTTAACTGCTCCTTGAAAATTATTTTGTAAGGATTTCATGACCCTCTTTGAAGCCATGGAACTCTGCATTGTGGTAAAACTGGAGTCTGAAATCACTGCCCTAGGGGATACAATCCAAACCCTTCTCTCTCCCTCCCTTAGAGGTCAGGACTGGCTCCTGGAACTTCAGCCCCATGAGGCACCACCTTCTGCAGCAGGCACGGAAAGGGCTGGACCTAATTAATGGTAATTCATCCATTAATTAATCTATTCCAGAGATTAAAGCCAGTGCTGATTCACACACATCCAAAAGAGGACTTCCAATCTGCACTCTAACTTCCGTGCTTCCTTGGAAAGACTTCTGGAAACAGATCTTTGAGACACTTCCTCCGAAAATGGAAGCAATTAAAAAGGAAAAAATTACCTTGATGAGATCCCACTCTGTCCTTATCCTCATGGCCACATCTGACAGCCCCCTTCTTAGCATCTCCCAAAGCACTATCCCAGGAAAAGACTGGGTTTGCCCAGCAACTCGGATATGATCACAGCTGGGGGCACAGAATGCAGGTTTGAGGGACAGAGATGCAAGAGAATCAGAAGCCCACAGTGGAGCTAGAGGAGCCACCAATGAAGTGACCTGCTGTGTGGCCAGCAGTTTAGTTTCTCTGTATGTCGGATTCCTTCAGCTATAAAAAAGTGAGTTGGAGATGGCCAATATACGAGAGAGCTGTTACCAGCAACACCTTATAAAATCATCCCCTTAATAAGTGAGGCTTTTAACAGCCAAATAAACAGGTCCCGTCAGCCTTTGGCCTACAAGTTGCTAAGGGCAGTTTCTCAGCCCTCTGGATTCACTCTTTCTTCCTTTTATATATGCATCTTTATTTATTTCTGTTGCATGTATCAGTGCATTCTTAAAACAAGGACAAGACCTGAAAGACAGCACTTTCTGTTTCCTGGCTCTGAATGTGTTAAATAAAACAATAGGTCATAATTCAAAACTCCTGGTGCTGAACAGTTTCTAAGCATTTTAACCACTCCAAGCCAGAGTTTTCTCCCTGGCAAAGTAATAGTAATAGATAGCTAACAGAGCATTAACAATAATTTTGCTCTTCCCCTGAACCCCGTGGTCCTAGCCTATCAACAGGTAACAATTAAACGTGATAAAGCAGCGCGTCTGCCACAATAGTAGTAGTGTTGCCCAACAAATGCTAGTTCTCATCCTTCCTCCGTGCTATGCCTTCTTCCTCCACCCACCCTGTCTAAAAGGCTGGGCTTCTGCGGTCCCCAACCAGGCAGGACAAGTCACAAATTCCCAGCAGTACCCCTCCCCCCCCACACACACGCAAACCAGTCACCTCAAAGACCAAGAACACAGGGGTTCCGAAAGGCACCACCAAGGGAACCAGCCACGGCCTTCCTCCTCAGGCAGCTCAGCGCTCTCTGGGAGGGAACTGAGCCCAGCAGCCACTACTAGGATTTTCCCATGGTGCAATGCAACTTCCCCAACTTTTCCGGGCCCACAGTTTCCAAAGAAACCTAGGCAGGCACTGTGCATAATCAACCGCAAGTCTGGGCGAGCTAGGAGACTGAGCTCTGGGCAGACCGAAGAGAGCTGGGACAGTCAGAAAGTGAAAAGTCACCAGTGGTCCTGAAACCGGGAGGCAGGGACCAAAATTTGGGAGTACTGGTCCTGGCCCAGGTTCCAGTCTTCTAGACTGCACCCTTGGTTAAAGGCTAGCACAGGCTCCCAAAGGACCGGTGGATGGTGAGGAGCCCTATTAAAAAGGGACTGACGGACATCCCTCCAAGGTACCTCCCAGCCCCGTGATGGGACCTGGTGGCCTCCAGAGGACCCTGCGGCGAAGGCACCTAGAAGGGTGAAGGCCCGCCGTGGGGGGCATTGTTCACTAGGAACGGCGGGGCGGAGTGGGGGGTAGTGTGGATTAGGGGTCCACGCATCGCCGCCTCCCCCAGATGGGCTGAAAGGAGGGAAAGTTCAACCCGCGGTCACCGCCAGGTAGAGCAGTGGCCCCGGCGAGATCCCGCCTGGCGAGCAGGGGAGAGAAGCGGTGGAGGGCCGGTCCGCGAGGCCGGGCGAGGGTCTGACACTCACCGGCGCCCTCGGCGGGCTGCGGCGGCCCGACGACGCCGTTCAGGTAGAGAATGGGCAGCAGGTGAGGCTGCGTCTTCTCCAGCGCCGCCCGCAGGTCCTGGAAGTGGTCCCGCTCCTTGGCCAGGAGCAGCTTGAGCAGCAGCTCCGCCTTGGCGCCTCCCGCCTCCTCGTCCAGCTGCCGCCGCTCGCCGGGGCTGAGCGCTCCCGCGGCCTCGAGCAGCCCGAGCACGGTTTCCACCTCCGTCATGGCCTGGGCCAGGCTCTGCTGACACTGAGCGAGCAGCTCCCGGCGCTGGGGCTCCATGGTGGCGGGCCGCGCCGCCCCGCCCCGCCGGACGGCTGCCGGGCCCCCCGAGGCCGGCGGGCGGGCGGGCGAGCGCCTGGCTGCAGCCCTAGCGCGCCGGGAGCCGCGAGGCGGCGGGGGCCATGGGCCGGGGCCTGGGCGGGCGGGGGCCCGGGGCGGCGGGCGGCGCTCAGCAGCGGCCGCCTCCCGGGCTCCGGAGCGCAGCCATGTTGGCTGCAGCGGCGGCGGGACTGGAAGAGGAGGAGGAGACGGAGGAGGAGAAGGAGGAGGCGGAGGTGGGGACGGCGGCCGGGGCGCGCCCCGAGGCCCGGCTCCAGCCGGGCATGCTCCCCCTCCCCCTCCGCGCGCGCCGCCGGGCCCCGCGAGAAAACTCGCCCCGAAAGCCGGGCCCCGCGCCGCCCCCGAACAAGATTACAACTCCTGGGGGAAAGTCGCCAGGGTTGGGTCCACCAGGCCCCCGACGGCTCCGGCCCGGCTTGGCGGCCGCCTCGGCCCCGTGCGCCCCGGCCCGGTTCACCGGGGCCCCGCGGCCGCCGCCCGCTCCGCCATGGCCCCAGCCCAGCCGCCGCCGCCGCCGCCGGCCCGTCCCTCCTCTCTCCCCTCCCCCGGCCGGCCCTCCGGCAGGGGATGGGCGAAGGGGAGGGGTCCCCGCCTTCCCGCCCCCGGCCCGCCCGCTAGGCGGGGACGCGGCGCTGGCCTGTTCTCCAGGTCCCCAGAGGCCCAGGCGCAGCCGGGGGTGAGGGACGCGGGGTTAGGCACACGGCCAGCCCGCAAGCTGTTGGAGACCCCCTCGTACAAATCCTGCCCCCAATCCAGGGTCTTCCACTCTGAGAACTCCAAAATAAAGCCTGGACACAAATGGGGAGTGGGGAAGGTTTTCCCTAAACTGGGACATCTCCAAATTAAGACCTTCGCCAATCTGTGAGGTTTCCCCGCTCCAAGAAGCTCTTATATAGACAATTTCCCAATAAAATCCCCTAGACTCGGTTAACAGGATCATTTCCCTCACCAGCATTTGAGAGGAGTTGGTCCCCAGAGTCTAAAGGAGTTGACGTTGGCAGAGGGAACGTTGTGTGGCTGGATGAGGAAGGGGGGGGGGCGGTCTGCGGTGGAGCCCTTGTTCTTTTTGGAGGAGAGGTGCATCCCCCATAAACGTCTCAGGAAGAGGGGAATCGTTGGGCTTCCTTGCTTCCCTTGGTGACCTCAAGAGCATCTACAATCAGGCTTCAAACCCAAGAATGTCTTCTGCCTTCCATTACAGCCCTTGTGGACACATGCTACTTACCTCCCTGACTGGGGGTCAAAGTCCTTCAAAGCTGGAACCCGAACTGATTGTTCTCAGTGACCCCACTGGGCTCTTGGTGTGGAATGGGATCCCGGGTCCCTTTCTGTGTTGGAATGAGTGCCCCTCTCTGACAAACCTCCAACCACCTGGCTTTTTCTGCCCACACTGTGACCCATACCCACACTTCCCTCTTCCCCCAAAAGCAAAGCCTTCCTAAATATTCTGCTTTTCGAGGGGAGAAGTCGCTTTTATTTAATGGAAGCACACTACATAGTGGTTAGAGCAAGAGAACCAGAATTTGCACTCCACTGTGAATGCCCACACAAGGTGGGACAAATCAATTACCCTTGCTGGCCTGTGTTCTCAGGAGAAACAGTGGAGGGGGAGAGTGGATTAGATCAGAGGTTCTTAGCCTTGGCTTCATGAATAACTCAGAGGTGTCAGTAAAGCTGTCGAAATTATCTCCACTTTTTTGTGGGCATTTATGTATTTATGTATTCTGGGATAGGGGTCCATAGCTTTATCAAATTCTTTAAGACCTCCATGACACAAGATGACGCCAACTGAACTATGTAAAGATATCTCCCTGCTCAGATAGTCTGGGCTTCTGTGGCTGAGCAAGGTTTTAGGGAGTGGAAGGCCGGCTACTGCATGGTGCCAGGGTTCCGGACAGGCTCCCAGGCTTCTCCGTCCCCCTCCTCCCCCTGAGAGATGGTTCCTTCTCCTGGCCACCACTTCCCTCATGGAAACCATGAAGCCCAAATCATCCACAAGGCTTTCAGGACACACCTGGAACTAGAACCTGTGTTCTTAGCTGGATTAATGAGAGATCTAGGTGGAGGGAGGAAGGTGGAAGCTAGGAGAGGAAAAAAGAGGAAAAGTCGGGGACTCATTTGGTTTATGGTTAGAACCAACTGTAAGTCCCAGATCTAAAGGATGCCAGAGATAGAAGGGGGCAGGAGGGAAAGACAGTCTCCCAGTAACCACTAAGAGGATGGTAGGGAGCGTGTGTGTGTGTCTGTGTGTCTGTGTGTCTGTGTTTCCTCCCTAGAAGGCCTCCTAGGAAGCAGTGAGGAAGCCCATTTGCTAAGAGTGCTTTCTCCCAAAGGCTATGTAGTAATGGACATTACTTTTAGCAAACCCTTTATTGGAAACTTGGGTTTATGCAAAATGTAAAGGAGGTAGCTTACTTTGTAAACATATTCAATTTTAGGATTCCTTTAACCAGTGACCTTGGTATGACCTTGTATTTTTTTGGTTTTTTTTGGACACAGGGTCTTGCTCTGTCGACCAGGCTGGAGTTCACTCAGTGGCCTCATCACAGCTCACTGCAACCTCCAACTCCTGGGCTCAAGCAATCCTCCTGCCTCAACCTCCTGAATAGCTGGGACTATAGGTGCACACCACCACACCTGGCTAATTTTAAAATTTTTTGTGGAGATGGGGTCTTGTTCTTGCTCAGGTGGTCCTGAACTGCTGGCCTCAAGTGATCCTCCTGCCTCAGCCTCCCAGAGTGCTAGGATTACAGGTGTGACCCACCACACCTGGCCATGACCTTGTACTTCTGTAGCATTTTATACCCTTTGGGGCACATTCCCACACACTATCTCCTTTGTGCTCTGTACTGAGTTGAATTGTGTCCCCTCAAAAGCTATGCTCAAGTCCTAACTCCCAGTACCTGTGAATGTGACCTTATTTAGAAATAGGATCTTGGCTGGGCGCAGTGGCTCATGCCTGTAATCCTAACACTCTGGGAGGCTGAGGCAGGAAGATTGCTTGAGGCCAGGAGTTCAGGACCAGCCTGAGCAAGAGCAAGACCCCGTCTCTACTAAAAATAGAAAAAATTTGCCAGACGTGGTGGCAAGAGCTGGTAGGCCCTGTTACTCAGGAGACTGAGGCAGGAGGATCGCTTGAGCACAGGAGTTTGAGGCTGCAGTGAGCTATGATCATGCCACTGTACTCTAGCCGGGGCAACAGAGTGAGACTCTGTCTTAAAAAAAAGAAAGAAAGAAAGAAAGAAAAGAAAAGACATACAATCTTTGCAGATGTAATCAAGTTAAAATGAGGTCATGCTACTTAGGGTGGGTCCTAATCCAATAACTGGTGTTCTTACTAGAAGAGGGAAATCTGGACACAGAGACACACACAGAGAAAATGCCATGTGAAGACGGAGGCAGAGACTAGAGCGAGGTATCTGCAAGCCAAGGAACGTCAAGGATTACGGGCAACCACCAGCAGCTAGAAGAGAGACCTGGAACAGATTCTCCCTCAGAGCTCCAGAAGGAACCAACCCTGCCAACACCTTGATTTTAGACTTCTGGCCTTGAGAAGTGTGAGCCAATAAATTCTTGGTTTAAACCACCCACTTTGTGGTGATTTTTTTTTTATGGCAGCCCTAGGAAACTCATACGTGCCCCTTCACAATGGGGAGGTATGAGGGACATAGATGGGAGTCCCCATTTACAAATCACCCTGTCACTTCTGCTGCCTAAGAATTTCTCTGTGCATTCACCCACCTTTCCTCCTTTCTTCTGGTCTTGGAAAAAGAGGCCCCTCCTCCTTGAGAAGAGCCCTTCCATGCTCTGGATACACTCCCTCCACCCTCCGTACACAGACACGCACACGCTCACGCACAGCCCACCTCTGCTCGGGTTCAGGCTTCCTTCCCCTTTGTCAAAACAGGCTCGGGTCTCCACCGTCTCAAGGGTCCTCTCTTCCCTCTCATGTTTCTTCCAGAAGCAATCTGTCACATTGGGACCTCCACATCTCATAGACTTGTGACTTTGGGACCTCCACATCTCACAGACTTGTGACTTTGGGACCTCCACATCTCACAGACTTGTGACTTTCAGACCTCCACACCTCACTGCTTGGTTGGTCCTTCGTAATCCAGCTTCTGAGCAGAACGCCCCCGAGAAAACTGCTGTCTCACCATTAACCTCTTGGTGCCACCTTCTAGAGCTGTCCTTCCCACTTCACACCTCCTCCGGCTTCAACTCTGCTGGGCTTCATCCAGTGAGAACATCTTGTACTCCCTCTAACCCCTCCGTCCCCCACTGGCTGCTTTCTCTCCAAGGTTGACTCTCCAATCCTCTCCCCACACTGCCTTCTTCCTGAAGGGAGAGCACTTTGGAGCTGGACAGATAAGAGCTCAGTCCCCAACACTGACACTCACTGGCTGTGTGTCCTTTGGCTAGTTACTTAACTTTACTGAGCCCCAATTTCTGATTTCTGCATCTCTAAATTGGGAATAAACATCCCCCTTTGGTAGGATTATTAGGAGAATTACATGGTAGGACTTACACAAAGCCCTCAACAATGCCTGGTATCTGGCAGGCATATAAACTCCCTAATGTAGTTAGTGTTCAAGAGCAGGCAACAACTCTGGCCAGAATGCCTGACTGAAATGCTGGGTTGGCCGGGCATGATGGCTCCAGCCTGTAATCCCAACACTTTGGGAGACCAAGGTGGGAGGATCACTTGAGGCCAGGAGTTCAAGACCAGCCTGAGCAACATAGTGAGACCTTGTCTCTACAAAAGATTTTTTAAAAAATTAGCCAGGTGTGGTAGCATGTGCCTATAGTCCTACCTACTCAGGAGGCTGAGG
Source organism: Indri indri (assembly GCA_004363605.1). NCBI lineage: Eukaryota > Metazoa > Chordata > Mammalia > Primates > Indriidae > Indri > Indri indri. Next base: position 9,154 of record RJWJ010025041.1, on the reverse strand, counting down.
CAGGAGGATTGCTTGAGCCCAGGAGTTCAAGGCTGCAGTGAGCTATGATCATGCCATGGCACTCCAACCTGGGTGACAGAGCAAGACCCCATCTCTAAAAAAATTAAAAATTAAAAAAGAAATGCTGACTTTGCAACTTGTTAGCTCAATAATGTTAGATAAACTTTTCTATGCCTCAGTTTCCTCATGGGTAAAATAGGGATGTCAATAATAGAATCAAAGTAGTGAGTGCTCAATCCATGGTAAGCGCCACTGTTCTTTTGGCCTCCCTCTGAGAGCAAAGACTTCGCAGCATGTAGCAACAGGTTTTGAACAGATGTTTTTAGTTTCCTGAATGAATGGTTGTAGACTCTAGCTGAAAGGTTTCCATCTAGCTTGTCCTCAGACAGTGAAGGCAGAGGCCCTCAGTACCTTGTTCTCGGCTGTATCCCCCTAACATGGTGCCAGGCATGTGGTAGGTGCTCCAGAGATATTATTTTTAATTAATAAGTGAGCATATGAATGAATGAATGAACTGAAGAGTTTTGCATTGAGGCCCTACTTCAAAATAACATCAGCTAAAAATAGGAAGATGGGGAAGGAGAGCACCGCAAAAAGGAGAAGCACCAGAAACAAAGTGAGCAAGGGTCACAAACACGCTCTGATGCCACAGGAATGGGTGGCAGGTGGGGAGCTTGAAGCAGACTCCGGGAACTCTGCCCACTGCAGAGTGACCCCCAGTCTGCTAGCACCAGGAGCCCCTCCCTTTCCTGCCTTGCCCTGCCTAGAAGTTTGGCCTTCCAAACCCTCCTATAGTCCCATCTACTTGGGAAGCCAAAGTGGGAGGATGGCTTGAACCCAAAAGTTTGAGGCCCACCTGGGCAACATAGCAAGACCCTGTCTCTACAAAAAATAAAAAATAAAAAATATGCCCCTGCTCAGAAATCCAGGCCCAAGCTGATGGCACCAAAGCCTGGCAAATGTAGCCCTGAGTGCACAGCCCCTTCAAATTTTCTGTCTGGGTACCTTAACTCTGATTCAGAGCCCATTCTTCGCATTTCAGCTTAGATGTTAACCTGCTTTAGCAAGCCACACGTGCCATGCCAACCTCCTTGCAAAAGGGTTGTCTCTGCTACTTGCTCTCATTGCAACTTTTTTTTTTTCAAATGACAGGGTCTTGCTATGTTGCCCAGGCTTGTCTCGAACTCCTGGACTCAAGCAATCCTCCCACCTCAGCCTCCTGAGTAGCTGGAATTATAGGCAAGTGCCACCAAGCCCAGCCTCATTGCAACTTTCTACCTCCCCCATTAACGTTTATCAATGTGCATTATTAAAATTACCAGTTTACTTTTCTATGTCCCTATGGTAGACAGAATGTCCCCCCCACCTCCCCTAAAAGACGTTTATGCCCTAGTCCTTGGAACCTGTGAGTGTGTTTTGGTACGTGGCTAAAGGGATTTTGCAGATGTGATTAAGGCTCTGGACTTTAAAATAGGGAGAGTATCCTTGATTATCCAGGCAAGCCCAGTCTAATCTAATCACATGTGCTCTTAAAGGCAGAGAATTTTCTCAAGCTGGAGGCAATAGAAGGGGAAGCCAGAGAGAGTCCACGCATGTCAAGGATTTGACTGACCAGAGCTGGCTCTGAAAATGTAAGGGGCCAAGTGCAAGGGGCTAAGAGTGGTCCCCAGCTGACAGACAGCAAGGAAACAGGGACCTCACTCCCGTAACCCCAGGAACTGAATTCTGTCAACAGCCTGAATGAGCTTAGAAGCGGATTCTTCCCAGCGCCTCCTGAGAAGGTCCCAGCTGGTGCTGCCTTGACTTCAGCCTTGTGAGAGCCAAAGCAGAGAAACCAGCTGAGCCAAACTGGACCTCTGACCTACAGAGCTGTAAAATACTAAATGGGCGCTGTTTGAAGGCTCTTAGTTTGTGGAAATTTTGTTACGGCAGCAATAGAAGACTAACGATCCCCAGTGACTGTGAACTCTACAGGAGCAGGAGCAGCGGCGACTTGTGCATGCTGGTACCCTGTGCCCCTACCATGGTGCCTGGCACTTGACGGGCACTCAAAAAAACCCTGTTACAGGGATGGATGGCAACCTGTCCTTCCACCAGGCCTTGCTTTTGGAGTAATTATTTGTGGCAGAATCTAGCATTCCATCAGGTCAGAGGGGACATTTTCAAATAAGACACGTAGAAACAGGGCCTTCTCTGCAGGCTGAGTGAGCAGTGGCCTCAGGGGCCTCTGACCTTGGATCTTATGTTCTAATGGCTAAGCAACAGCTGCTCCCTGGAGAAACAGATGCCTGTGCTCTGTTCAAGGATGCAGCTCCTTTGGAAGTGAACAAGGCTGCCTACAAGGGTGTGTGGGCATGTGTATGCCCATGTGAGTGTGCGTGTGCTCACAAGGACAAGAGCGTGAGGGGAGTCTGTGCGTGCAAACCGCACAAGTGTGAGAGTCTGAGCACCCAGATGTGTGTGAGCAGAGGGGCATTCCTTTCTAGGATGGGTTCCCCATCCCACCTGGGAAATAGCAGGTAGACCAACATCTGAGAAGTAATGTTTAAAAGGGTTTCCTTGCAGAGTTCTTTAAAAGAATAAACTCCCCCAAGATGCTGAAAATGGAATTCTATTTATGAAAATGCCATATTTCACACAAACTTTTAGGAATGCTATCACTATGAAATGAGCCTGTTTTAAAATTTTTACCTTAAACTTAGCTCTTATTAGCTCCCCAAATCATGAAGACATTTTTATTCCAGACTGCTTTTGTTCCTAATTCGGGAATGTCCCAGAGGCACATACCCTAAGATTTTAAAACAGGGAATCTGGGAGAAGCCCACATCTACTGATGAATCAGGCCCTGAGTATAGGGGACGATGCAAAATTCTGAGATTAGAGATTCGAAGCGTTTGAGAACCTTATATTAATCCTTAGAAAGGACTAATGAATGATTAATGATTAAATAAATAAATAAGCAAATACTATTTATTAAGTGCTTACAGTGTGCCAAGCTCTAAGCAAGGCCCTAAGGCTACCTACCTTACTTTGCAAAGGAAGAGCTGAGAACTGGCTCGCCCAAAACCACACAGCCAATTACTGTCAGAACTGCGGCAGGAATTTATCACCCAAATTCGTGGCAGCAACCCCTCCAGGTCTGTGCCCCAGCACTTCTCTCTCTTTCCTGTTAAAACACTCCTAAGGTGTGTCTCTTTTACGGAACAAGTTTGAAGTCACAGCTGGCGAGGATCTGACACTATGCGATAACATCTTCCTGGTTACTTCTCGCAAAGGATGGGCAGTTTAACAGCAAAGGAGCTGAACCTAAGGCCAGAGCAGCCTTCTGGGTGCACCCTGGGGGGCCCAGCAGATCACTTCCAGGCCAGCCTCATCGTCCATCCATGCTTCACGCAGTGCAGGATTCTCTTCAGAACAACATGCTACTCCCTCACTTCCTGCAGAATCTTCGCTAGCTCCCCATTGCCTGGCGGACATCCAGAGCTTGCTGTCTTCTATTAATAACTTCTGGAGAGTATTCCAGACCAGCTCTCTCTGACCTCCACCAAAATGATGTGCCCCTCATCCCCCTGGAGCCCACTCCTTCTGCCGCCTCTTTGCCTGGCCAAATCCCTCTCGCTCTCTAGGGCCAGGAACACTCCTGCCGACCCGTCTTTCCCTCCCAGAAGTCCTGCTGTGCTTATGCTCTGAATCTCTTCTTCCCCTCTGCCTTTATCTCTTGCCTTGCATTGTTCAGCGGTTTTCCCTGGAGTGTGCTTTGCCTCCCAAACACACTGGGGACAGGGACCTTGTGCTGTTATTTTTCTCATATCCCACAAGACACCCACGATAGTGGAGACCTGGAGTAGATGCTTCAGGAATACTTGAGGATTGAAAGAACCAAGTGGGCAAAGGGGAACAAACACCTTTCTGTGCTTTAGGTCTCAGCTTAAGGTCATTTCAAGCCCACCGTGTCCCCGCCTCCCCCAAAATGATCAAAATTGAGCTCTATCTCTTTGAACAGTCATTTTTCTTTCTGACGCTCATCACATTTCATACTATTTTTATGTAACTCTGTGTTTAGTGACTGCCTCCCTCTGGACTATACACTCCACAGAACACCAGTTCACCTCTGTATGCCCAATATCGAGTCTGATATGATAGGCGCTCCAAACTGTTGAAAAAATGAATCAGGGAGGGAGAGGAGATTATCCGTTTCTGGTGCTCATAACTGCACCCAGAAACCCAAGAACACTTCTATTTCTCCAGTCTAGAGCAGGGACTCAAGCCTGAGAGAGGCCAGCGTCTCTGGGGTAAATACAACCCCAGCCTTGGAGCAGGTCATAACAGTCTGCCTTTCCTGAGCGCTGAGTGTGTGCCAGGCACTGTACTGAATGCCCCCAGTCACTCGTCACTACGCCCGAACGCAGTAGGTACCGTAATCAGCTCCATTGTACAGAGGAGGGGTGAGGCTCAGCATTCCTGCCCCTCCCAGCCTTTTTGGTCGTGTGCAGCTCCCACCTTGCAGGAGAGGAAATCTCAGAAGTGGCTGAGAAGTCTCAGAAGAGCTTTGGAACATGCATCAAAACTGTCCCTGCCTTCAAAGAACAGACATCCAGCTCCCGGGGAATAAGCGAGAAATCAGCAGCAGCCCTGTCCTCTCGGTATAGACGTATGTAAATCAGACACAAATGGACCCATGAGCCTACTCAGACTCCTGGAGGTGATATGAATGCCCCGAAGCCAGAAACGGCTTGCTAGAGGAGACAGTACAGCTTGGGAACTCTGGTTTGGGTAATCAGAAGCCCCCTGGGGCCCAAGCCTTCCAGGGCACTCACAGTCCCTTTCACACACAGCTTCCCCATTGTCGCCCTCCGCTACCAAGCGGGGAACAATGCATCTATTCCACACGGAGGCTCAGAGAAACAAGTCAGCCTGCTCAGGACCACGAAGCTAGAGAGCGATGAAATCCACCACCTTAGGAACAACTCCCACCCTTTGAGCAAACCTCCTTTGTGTAGAAGCAGCAGCTGGAGAAACAGCTGCCAGATGGAACACTGCCTTCAGTTTCCAGCTGAGCGCCATCCAGCTCTGCGCAGCTTCACTGAGGGTTCCTGAAAGGAAAAGCTCCTCCATGGGCGGCCTCGTTTAGGCAGACACAGTCAGACAAGGTGTTCCTGCTGCAGCAGAGCAGCCGTAGCAGGCCACCACAGGGGTGGTATTCATAGCTGCTTGGGTGCAGGGCCATGAAGACCTCTGACGGACAAAATATACAAATGGACAATGGCCAGACAATATTTAAAAATAGAACCCTGATCCCAATTGGTTCCGAAAGCCAAATAACAGCCCCTGCAGCAATCAGCCCCAAATGGCCAGAACTTGATCAACAACTGACAGCTTCCTTCATTTTTGCCCCCACTTGTAACTTAGGATCAACTGGAGTAAGCCAAATACCCTCCCCTAACCAATCCCATAGGATGCCCTGCTTCCAATAAGTCCACCCCCAGCTCCCCAGTGCCAAAGACCTCCAATCAGGGCACACCTGAAGCCTCCCTGTTTTCACTATAAATTAGCTTTCCCACTCCCCTGCCTGCCTTTGAGTCTCTGCCAAAGGCAAGTGACAGTGGCAGACTCCCTTGCTATAGCGAGCTCTGAATAAATAGCCTTTGCTTGTTCTCATTTGAGTGGGCTTCGTTTATTCCCACACCTTCTAATTGCCTAATTGCTTTGTTTGTTTTTCGAGACGGTCTTGCTCTGTCGCCCAGGCTAGAGTGCAGTGGCATTATCACAGCTTACTGAAATCTCAAACTCCTGGGCTCAAACAATCCTCTTGCCTCAGCCTCCCAAGTAGCTGGGACTAGAGGGACATGCCATCTTGCCCGGCTAATTTTTGTATTTTTTGTAGAGATAGGATCTCGCTGTGTTGCCCAGACTGGTCTCAAACTCTGGGCCTCAAATGATCCTCTGCCTCAGCCTCCCAAAGTGCTAAGATTACAGGCATGAGCTACCACACCTGGCCTGTAATTGCCTAATCGCTTTGTGACTCAGTTTTCTTATCTGTGAAGTAGAATAATAATTCTGGACATAAATCTTTTTGGAGGAAAATGCCTTGGATTGTAGGGGAGCCACCTGATGATTCCCTGGGTCACCTCTGATCTGAATTCAGCTGCCCACATAATGCATTCCCTCTTGTTCTGAGCATACCTGGGTATATCCACACGTCCATTGCCTTCACGTTTTCAGGGGAGAAGCCTGAGACCCAAGCAGAAAAGTGCTTACTTACCCAAGGTACTCTTCTCCGGAGGTCTCTGAAAGACCAGTCCTGCTCTCCGGTTCCTTCCCTCCTGATTGCCAGGAAAGCAAGCACATGAGCCTTTTCAGGAACTGCAAGGGTTCCAGCGTAGATCCATGCTGAAACTGCACAGGGCTAACGATGGCAAGAATGCCCTCAGGAGTGAGTTACCAGCAGCCACAGATGCCGCAACCAGGAAAGGCCAGCTGTGGCCTGCACACGGAGCCCTGTCCCCACAGGGATGTTCTCCTCCTTGGTTTCAGGGAGCGTGAGCCTCACCCAGCCTCTGCGAGCCACTTTTATTCAGGGAGGATAGCTGCTCTGGAAGAGTCCCTTCTCCTTTCCTGGGGTTGGCTCCACCCAAGCCTGGCTCCACCCTCTAACCACAAGACAAAAGCAAAGGGGAACACAAATAATAGTACTTATTCTTTGTAGCACTGTGCCTGCCATACACTATTTTAACAGCTTTTTGCATATCAACTCTTCCAATCCTCAGAACAACCCTCTGAAGTATGCACCATATTAGCATGACCATTTAACAAATGGGGAAACTGTGTCACAGAGATGTCAAATGCTGTGCCCAAGGTCACACAGTTAGCAAGCAGAAGAAGAGGGATTAAAATCCGGGTCCAGAGAGGAGTTCTTAATTGCCTTACCTTACCACCTTGGAATATTTTGAAATGAACACAAATACTAATGGGAGACTATTTGGGGCATCCCAAAGTTGGGAGCAAGATTCATTCACATTTCAGAGAAATGCTGGGGTCTCTCTCATTTATTCTTAATTCATTTTGGTTCCGCACACATTCACTGACCCCCAGGAGAGGTATTCACTGGAAGGACAGAGATGAGAAAGGCCTTCTCTGCCTCAGGCCTAGCTCTGGCCGGGGCAATAGGAGGCCACTCTGCTAAACTCCAACCAGCCCCTCCAGGGCTTCCCAAGTGGTGAAATACGGCTTACATTCAGAAGAGAGCAGAATGTCTGTGTCACCAGACAACACCTGTAGCACTGGAGGGGCTGGGTTGACATCCAGGCTCCTGGGCTTCTGCCCAGGCCTGCTGGTCAGGCCCTCTAGGACAAGGGCCTGAGAACCCTAACCTCTAATTAGCACCCCAGGTGAACCCTATCAGGATGTCTGGGAAGCAGGACTCTCCGAAGTCCCTTCCTGGGGATCGTCAGTGAGGCTTGTGGTTTAAACTGCATTTGAAGCTTGCGGAGCTTCACCTGGACTTGCACACGAGCCCTAACACTGGCCAAGAGCGTCCGCAGCTGTCTAGGTGGTGAGGGATAGAGCACTGCGGGAAGCTGGTTCTGGCTCTCCAGTAGATCCGGTGCTGCCACCTCTGTTAGAACCCAGGCCCTGAGGGTGCAGGGCCAAACTGCCCCATGGCTGCAGACAGCTGTGTCTATGTCCCCTCCTAGTCGGGGGTTGCTGGAGGAAGGAGGCCAGGTTTGTTCCTCTTTATTGGTTAACTCCCTTCGGCCGCCCCTCCCTCCTGCTGACACCTTGGGGACTTTCAGTAATTGTCAGCTGAATGAATAAATTAATGACAGAGGGAGGCAGACGTGTTAACAGCTAACAGTAATTCAAGCAGAATGGAGTAAGTGCTAAATGGTGGTGCAATGAGTCATAAATGCTGACAGGGAAGGAAGAGGGAAAAAGGCGTCCACTCTCCCCCCTCCGCTGTCAAAACAGCGTCTTCGCTCTCCCCCCTCCGCCCGCCTCGCTTACGTTCAGAAGAGAGCGGAAAATGTGTGTGTATAGTTTCAAGAATAGTTCCAAAGCAAACATCCATATAGTCACCCCCATCTCACTGACCCCCTCCAGGGTAAGAACTAGAACCACGCCAGAACCTCAGAAGCCTCCCGCTCCAGTTGGTGACATTGTCGTCCCCCCTCTCCAGCCCTTGTCCAGCCTCCATCCTGAATCTGGGGGGAACCACTTACTTGCTTTTCTTTATTGTTTGACTATGAATGTCCGTGTCACTACACAATACCTTGTCTAGCGTTGCCAGGTTTTGAATTTTCTATGACTGCATGTTTTCTTCTGTGGCTTGCTTCTTTTGTGCAACATGATTTTTTGGGGTTTTGCCTGTGTTGATGCTTCCAGTGCTAGTTCATTCATTCTCACTGCTGCACGGTCCATTCTATTGTGTAAACATGCCGCAATTTGCTCAGCCACTCTCCCGTTGACGGCCATTTGGACTGTGTCCAGTCTTTGGCAATGACCAACAATGCTGCTATATGTAACCCCCTAACACACAAACCTCTTTAATACATTTAAGAGGAATTGGGTCATAGGGTATATGATCTTAACTTTCCCAGGTAATGCCTAACTGTTTTCTGAAATGGTGGCACCTGCTTCTAGCCTCTGTCATCCGGGAGGCTTGAGCTCAGGAGTTCGAGACTAGCCTGAGCAAGAATGAGATGCCGTCTCTACCAAAAAGAAAGGAAAAAAAAACCCAGCCAGGCATTGCGGCTCATGCCTGTAGTCCCAGCTACATCAGAGATTGAGGCAGAAGGATCTCTTAGAGCCCAGGAGTTGGAGGTTGCAGTGAACTACAATAATGCCACTGCACTCTAGCCAGGGCAATGGAGTGAGACTCTGTCTCAACAAAAGCAAACAAGGCAACTGAACATCTCTTTTCACAACACCCCACCTGAAAAAAAATTGTAAAAATTGTGTTTTGGCCAGGCAAGGTGGCTTATGCCTGGAATCCTAGCACTTTGGGAGGCCAAGGCAAGAGGATTGCTTGAGCCCAGGAGTTGGAGGTTGCAGTGAACTATGATGATGCCAATGCACTCTAGTCCAGGCAACAGAGCAAGACCCTGTTTCAAAAAAAAAAAAAAAAAAGATGTTTTGCTGTGAGTGACAGAAATCC
>RJWJ010025040.1:0-24278 GCA_004363605.1 Indri indri | reverse complement strand
AAGGAATATTTTTGTCAATTAGTTAGAGACTCTTGCTGAGGGGATTTAGGTAGTCTACATCTTAACTACATTTTGAGTAGAATGACTGTGGTTACTCATTCAGCTTTGCCTTGAGAAATGCCACCAACCCCCAAGGGATAGTTTTAGAAACTGTGTTCTGGGTTGATACAATGAAAATTATCCCAGCCTAGTGAAGACGGTATCATATTTGTAACCAAATTCAGTGGCGTCAACACTCTGAATGTGCGTGAATGCTAGTTAGAAGACAATGAACACCTTCATATTCCCCTTGCCTGCCTCTGTTCGAAGACAAGAGCTACTAAATGAAGAATGAGATAGAAGCCAGCCTGTCAAGGACAGCCACCATACACACTTAAATATTCTTTCCTTAGGCAAAATAGGGAATTATCTAATCTTTCTTTAGAATACATATTATGAAATCCTGGAGTCATTTAGGTCATATGGTCATGAACCATTTCTATCTTCTCACCCTCTTTCTGAAATGAGGGCATCTGAGCTGGGTTACTTATCTCAGATCTGGACTTACCCACACACTCCAGAGTGTAAGAGATCTCCCTCCCTGCGTGTAGCCCAGAATAGGCCTTCACAGCCACGTCACCCTGAACACTTTATCACTTGACATGACCTCCTAATCCACAGGCTGGTGAGAGTTCAGACAGGGCTTGGCTGGTTTCACACAGAAACAGCACGACTTCAGAACTTACAGAATGAATTAAACAGATCAATTTTCTGTTTTTCAGAAACACAAATAAACATAGGACACAAATACGTGGGACCTCAGCCAGAGTATGGTTTTAGAAAATAAGATGGCAATTCGACATTCATTAAATGCTACTTTTATGTGGCATTTTACTAAGCATTTTTCTAAGAGTTATTTCGACATGAACCCTGCTTTCTCAACAAGTTACAATCAAAACCGTATTAGCATAAAGATTTATTCAGAAACTGTTTGGTGAGCCCCTACTGTGTGCTAGGTGCTGTGCCTTGTACTGGGAAGACAGAGGTGGCCCAGTCAGAGCCACTTGTCATGACCTTAGTGTTGGGAGATGGAAGGAGCATAGTACGCAGATGATGCCAATACTACAGCATCACTTCCTATCATCTAGCTACGGAAATTACGCTGTCCAGCACGTGCCTGACATACAGTTAGGTGCTCAGTAACTATGTCCTGGATATAATCAGCAAAATGAAAGGAATGAATAAATGCTAAGATAGGGTAAGTACTGGTTGCTATGGGAAATGCATAGGAGGAGGAACTAAACTAGTCTGAGGGGATTAACTGCAGAAAGTGTCGTTTACACTGAGATGGAAGTTAAAGAGGATGACGATGAGAAGGAAAGACCATGTGTGCGGAGTTAGATGGGAGTTCAAATCCTAGCAAGGCCACTCGTGAGTTGGGCAATTCTAATTATGCCAGACCTTATTCTCTGTGTCTGTAAAACACTGATGATGCCTCTAAAGGCTGTTGCGAGGAAAAAATGAGGTATTAGTTATCTCTGTCTGACACATAGCAGACCCCCGACGGTAGCTATTAGAGGTGTCGCAGAGAACAGAATTGCAACATTAAAAGAATAAAGGTAAGTAATAAGGTCAAGGGCACAAATATGTTCAGGGATGGATAGCAATAATAAACTTAAAATTATGGTGGAAACAAAAGAGAGGTTCTATAGTGGTTCTTAGCCCCTGAGCCCAGACAAGGGTGGAGGGAGGCCGTGACTTATGGGAGTTTGCCTCCCACTTCCAATCCATCCCAGAAGCCTTTTGTATTCAGCTCTTGGCTACAGAACCATGTGGCCCTGCCTATCCTATTCACAGTACGGTGAATACTTTTTTCAGATAATCAGATAATCTTAGGGTATTGTGATTTAACTGCTCAGCATGGATGCTTGATACAGACTATACGTGTGTGTGTGCGTGTGTGTGTGTGTGTGTGTGTGTGTTTGTTATTTTCCCTGTAAGGTCTTGCCATAACTAGTTTTTATTGCTTTTACTGTAAATATCCACAACTATACCAGATCCTTTCTTCTATTCTTCCTTCCAGACATGTATGTCAGGCCCTTTCCAGCTGCATTCACATAGTTAGGTTGCTAACACACACACACACACACACACACACACACACACACACGCACGCATGCACACACACACACCCCTACACCTATTCTCTACGGGCTTCAGCTCTTTTCAGGTGAGCCGTTAGGAAATGCCCTGAGACGAATTAGATTGTCAGATATGTTCATGTAATGGAGGGAGGACAAGGAGGTAGGTGCTAGCAGCTGACTTTTGGTTTTTGTTTTCAGACTATAACATGAGACAGGACATGGCGGGGGGAAATGTCCAACTAGAAAGTGAGAGAAGCCAAAGAAAGGAGATGGTGGTGACCAGACATGAAAGAAACTGCAAGACATAAAAACATTCTAGTTTGAAAGGGATGAAATTTGGGAGAGGGAGATCTAGAGGTGTTTAAGATTATGATGGGGGAGGGAAAGCAATTGATTGGGCCTTTGAAACCATGCCGGGAACCAAGAGCCAAGGGTAGTGGCAGAGGGGATGGCCAGGTAGGACAATTAAAACGGAAATCTGGCTCCTTACAGCACAGCATGGAGCGGGGCTACAGAATTTGCTGCAGTGGGAGGTGGGGCCAGTCTGGCACAGTCTGTGGGTTTGAAAGGAGCTGGGCGGGTGGGAGAATGCCAGTCAGCCTTTGTAGTTCTGAGCTCAGGGAGGGGGCGAAAAATACTGGGCTTCAGGTCAGAAGCCTGGCTTGGGTGGCTTTTGGAGAAATTTCTCCTCTGCTCCCAAACTCTTAAAATGTGCTCATCACACCACTGGCCTCCAATCACAGCGTAAACACGTGTCCTGCAGCCCGTCCTCCAGCAGAGACTTCTTCGGCAGTGGTACCTGTTGGCCGACTCATGGGGTCCTTTCTCTTTTCTATTCCCCAGAAAGCTGTAAACTGGGCTGAATACAATATCTTTGCATATTTTTCTTCACCCTTCCCACATTGCTTGCATCTCCCAGACTCCTAGGGTTAATCCCCAGGACAACCTTGCTTTGAAAGAAAAAATGTGGTGAGCCTACTTGAAGATTTGGATGCCAGAGGCCTCTGTCCTACCTCAGCCAGAGCTAGACGGCCGGCTCAAGAAGGGCATTTACAGAGAAAGCAGCAGTAAGTTTTTGTTGTTGTTTGTTGCCAAGTCTTGGTTGTTCTCCAGAATTAGGCTCCCTGAAAGCATGGGGTTTTCTTCTTCTTCTTCTTTTTTTTTTCTTTTCCTTTCTTTTTCATTTACTTTCTTTCTCAGCAAAAATAAATAATACCCCATTCTTCTCCTGGGAGTGATTCATAAAAGCGATGAAATTAGAAAGTGCTTCTTCATCGCTGCTCATGTCCTGGGTTAAAGATAGCTGAGGTTGATCTGTGTGTGCCTATTCTCCACACTGTAATATTTTAAAATGTGTCTGCATTTGTTCAAGTAATTTGTACTGATGCCTCTTCTCCAGACTAAATGCTGTGTAACTGGCTGATGGACTGTCGCGATGCTGGATTTGTCCCAGGACTCGCACCGATGTCTTCTCTGGGGATTTTTGTGCATATTCGCTGCTTATGAAGGGAAGGATAGAAAGACTTTGGAGGGAGGGTGTGGTCCGGCTGATTCAGCTTCCTTCCCGGCCCGTCACTGACTCCTTCCTCCTGCTCCTCCCTCTTCTGCCCTCCTACTCCAGCTGCTCAGATCCAACCTGAACTGGCTGTCAGTGCCATATCCTCCACCTCTCTCTTCTAGTGCAGCCCGGGTTAGACTCCGTCAGGTAGGAGACTACTCCCCATGATCAAACTCACCACGTTTGTGCTCTCAGTATATTTTTGAACTTAGACACAGACCAGACAACAGCATCTGTCCCCTCAGCATCTCCCATCCTGGCATTTTTAGCCAAGGTAATAAAACGATAGGACTGTATTTGGAAGCTCTCTAGCATATTTCATCTTCTGAGAGTCTTGCAGATGTTAACTAATTAATCTTCACAACACTCCATGCAAGAGAGGTAAATATTATTAACCATGATAGAAGATACATATGTATATGCTAAAGACAGCAAAATAGTTCGCTTGTTTATCATGGTTCACTTGATATAGTAACTGGTATTTTTAAAACACCCATCATAGATACAATAATTAGAGATGTGCTTTTGTTAACAAAGCCACTACCCACTTCTAGCGTACCCTTGGGTACTAAATAATTACCCACTTTGTGTGGTTATCTAGCTCACTAATTACCCACAGAAATTGGGGTCAGGTGTTAACTGCTTGAAATAAGTATCCTCCAAAGACATCGCTGAGTTGTATAGAGAAAATGATGTGTTCGTAGCAAAACTTTTATAAGCTATGTATTTGTATATCTTCATAAGCAGAGTGAGTACAGACACGAGCAAATTAGCTTCGTATGTGAAAAGCATGCTTAACTGTCGTTGCCAATGTAGAGAGGTTTAGGAGAGTCTCAGAAAATCTCGCTCTCTATTTACCTTTCCTTTTTGAAGATGGGTGCAGTGACATGATCCCCATAACCTGGCCTTCGTATCCAAGTACACTGAGACAATTGATGATTCTGGTTAGGAATGATTCATTTTGGTGGTATAGGGAGGCACCCAGTGAGTCAAAGATTTTTTTTTTTTTTGACAGCTCCACCCTTTATGATTATTCTAGCATGTTTCTTTTTTCTCCATCAGTCTAGTGAAAACACTCTGTTAGCCAAATCTGAAAAAGATTCTAACCCAGTCACCAACTCCTGGCAACCATCTCTTTCTCCTTCCCAATAATGACAAAAAGAAAAAAAAACTATTAAAAGAAATCCAACACTCTGACTGTAGGTCATTCTCTTTTCGCCTGTTTTTGTTCTCCTCCGCTCTCCTCTCCCCTCTTCCTCTCTCTGTATCTTCTTCTCATTTGTGCTTTCGTTTTCCTTTTCCTTGGCCTCCAGTCATGCTTCTGCAGGTCTCACAGTCAGAGACAAAGCACTGTGTATGTCTGAAGTGAGCACAAAGCAGCTACCTTTTAAAAACATTGACTTGGAGGAAACCTACATCCTCAGATACCTTTCTCCCCTTCCTAGCTATTGATAGAACGTGGAATCATGTTTAACACAGCACTGCCTGTTGTCTGCATGATTTCAGCCTGGAAAATTGCATTAAGATGGCAATATATGCACTGTATGTATATATAGGTAAAGACCCTAATTTGGGGGAGATGTCTGCTTTAAAGGATCATCGCATAGCAGAGCTTTTAAAATGGGTGCCCACAAAACGAAATGAGATGCTCCCTCAGTCAACTCAGGGTGTCTTTCTTTTTTCTTGTGCCTCTTTTTTTGTCATCTGAAATATCACTTATCGTTAACGAGGGACTTTTGGCTGATCAATGAAATGTAGATGTTATCTGTCGGACATTTGAAGAGAAAAATGCTTCAGGAATAAGAAAAAAAAAATAACCTTTTGCAGTGGAAGCACAGGGTTAGGATGAGCTTCAGTGACTGATGAGTTCACTTCAAAATCCAAGGGAAACGTAGATGGTAAATCAGTACATATTGCAAAAATAGTCAACGAGCAAAACCACGCCATTGGAGGTAAAGATTTTTAGCATTGCAGTCATCACATGCCTGAATAGAGTGTCCACGTATCTTAAATATAAATTTGAATTATTGCTCTTTTATCCCTCTAAGTGCCAATTTCAAAGAAATGTTTGGGCATTGTTGACTTTCCGTTCATAAAGAAAACCCACCAAGATTCACAAAATCCATCACCTGTACTCATACATGCATGTGTGTTTTAAATTCCCCTAGGATGCGAAACCATTAGGCAGAGAACTGTACCGTGGTCTCTCTTCTTTACTTCTTTCACCCTTGTTTTTCCTTTTAGAAAACGTGATACCTGATCTCGGGGTCTAGCAGGCTGAGGATTATTTTTTTTTTGTATTTGTATAATACAATGTCTGGCCTTCCCCCTGACCTGCTGGTGTATTTTTGGTCTCATTAGTAGTCAGGGAGATGCCTTACTGCATCCTGCGAGTCAGGGATGAGACACACTACAACAGAAAGAGGGAGCAAGCGCGAGAGGATCTTAGAAGAGAGGCTTGTCTCCAAGATATGGAAGGAAGTGAGAAATGACAGGGCTGCAAGCTTTGTATGTGGGAGCCTGGCGGGGCGGGGGAGCAGCCAGGAGAGCCAAGTGGATTCTCAGAAAAGGGGTGTGTGTGGGGGGGAAGCCATCGAAGAGCTAAAGGTGATTAGAGGGGGATATTGATTCCTTATTCTGCCAGAGATTTAAGCAGGCATGCAAAGAATCTGCACCATGGTTGGCAAAAGAAGACCCGTTGCCTCCTGTAACCAGACACTCGGGCTTTCCAGGAGTCCAGGGAGAGAGCCGAGAAGAAAGGGGGCAGTGTGGTCTAGGAAAATCCAACTTGTCGCTGATTTGTGCCCGATGCTCGCTGTCCGTCAGCAGCCTCCCTTACAATCTTTTTTTCTCTCTCTCCCTTTTTTTCCCTTGCCTTCTCCTTCTTCACTGAAGCCTACGGGAGCCAGCAAAGATTAAATGTGCTTTCTCAAAGGCAGCCACTTCATGCTGCTATGTCGAAAGGGCCATTATTATTATTATTTTTTAATAGTAAAAGAAAAAGGGAGGGTGGTTGAGAGAGAGAGAGAGAGAGAGAGAGAGAGAGAGAGAGAGAGAGAGAGAGCGCGAGAGAGCAGCTAGGTGTGATGATGACGGACTAGCTTTTCTGAGAGGAGAAGGAAAAGGGAAGGGAGAGAAAAGAGACCCTGAGCTGAACGGAGGATTGTGCCTGAGAAGAACCTTCAGAGGTGAGAAAAAAAAGTTGTCTCGAAGGTGGGGGGGTGCTAAACAGAACCTGTATACAGGGAAAAGAGACGTAATTTAGCTGTCTTGCTAACACGATTCTATTTTTAAGAGGGGGGGAAGGGGACAGTCTGGAGCGCTAACTGTTTTTAGTTGCATATGGAAATATATTAAAAATATTTAGCATTTTTACCAAGTGCTTGAGGCCCTCTGCAGTGTCTTCCTTGCTTTGTCATTCTCTCTGACTAGCCAGCCATCTACCTTGCTCAGGCCTGGAATAAAAGAAGCAGAAAAAAAAAAAAGAAAAGAAAAGAAAGAAAGAAAGAAAGAAAAGAAAAAAGAAAGGAGAAGAAAAGAATTGAAAAACGGTCATCTTCCCATCCACTTCCCCTCCCTTTCGGTTCATTTTTGGAGGTGGCACAGGAAGGCTCAACTTCCAGCCAGATGGGGAAAAGCCACCGTCTATCAGGTACAGAACCAGTAGCTGTCTGCGAAGATGGAGGGGAATTATGCTTCGGATTCCTCTGAAATATTGGCCAAAGGCTTCAAAGGATCCGCAGCGGGAGGTGCAGGGGGAACGTATCTCCCCAGCCGGCACCCACCCCTTCCCACTTCGTGTCTACCAAATGACAGCCTGGTGCTCGCTCTTGGTGATTTGGCCTTGACTTCAGCCAAGCAGCTGATGCAGAAGAGCACCCCCCCTCCCCGCCCCCCGTTTGCAGGACTGGCAAAGTGCAAGCTACAGAAAGAAGGAAGAAATTTTTTAAAAAGCAGCTCTCGGGGAGGTTTCTCCCTCTCTCTCTTTTTTTTTGTTTTTTTAATTTTAAGTGAATATTTTCCAAATTTGATCAGTCCCAGCCCCTCCCTCCACTCCCACCCAACTGCCTTTTTTTCTCTCGTCAAAGCATAAACTACAGCGTTACAGTCTCTAGATTTGGTGTATCGCTTCCTGCCCCCGCCTCCTCTCCCCACCCCCGTTCTCCGTCCTCTATTGAAACACCTCGCCCAGCCTAGCGCACTGCGAGCTCACATTCCCCCCGTGCTCCGGATGGTGCGACAGGAGGCTGTGCTGCCCGGCTCCACTTCGAATGGGTGAGTGCAAAACGCTATTCGTGTTTATACTTTCAGAGCCTCCGAATCCTACTTCTTGGGTCTTCTCCTTCTAAAAACCTGATTTTTATGATTTTGCATGCGGCATGCTTGCCCTGGGGGAAAGAGATGCCTCATATTTTCTTTTCAGCCATTTGTGCTAGTGGCAAATTAAGGTTTTTGAAGAGACATTTAATCCTTATTGTAGATCGTGGTTTTAAAAACGTGGGCATTTCTGGGTCTATTCCTATTATTTTCCATTTTAGTAAAACTATTTTGCCCAAAGCTTGAAAGAGCTTTCTCTGATACACTCGTGATTGTATGTTCAGGTATGTATATGAGCCCCCAGATATTGCGTGTGTGTGTGTGTGTGTGTGTGTGTGTGTTATATTTAAATGGAATCTAAATTTTGCGAAGGACAGAAGCTTAGAGAGTGAGGAAATACCGTACCACCTGTGTGTTGCATTTTAGTCATGAACCTTGAACAGAAATTCGCTGTCATTCTTGTTTTGCTTTGTTTTGTCTCAAGAAAGAAAAATTTGTTGCGCTCCTCTCAGTCCCTGAGACCCTAACTTGTGATGTTTACCGTTTAAATCCACGGGTTAGGCTCTTGGGAGCTGCGAGTCGTGCCTTTGCATCCTGGAAATTTGGTGGCACTTTATGCTTTAAAGCAAAAACAAAAGAAAAGAAAGTTTGTCTGGAGTGATTGAACATACCTCTGAGGTTTTCATTGTTAGCTGGGATCAGGTGACCAGAGAGTGGCAGCTCCTGGATCTCTGTTAAAGTAGGTATATATTCTGTTCTAATAGCGTGTTGGCTGCTATGTGTATGTATGTATATTATTGATGCCTGAGGCTTGTGGAACTCATCTACATGGTCTATTCCTTGAGAGCAACACGCAGTACTATTCGAGCGTAACAAGAACAGCTCAGTACCTGGTGCTTGACCTCAGAACATCTCAGCTGAAGTCCCAGCATGCCCCATGCCTCCAACTTTTAAACTCAACAGTTAATCTTAAAATTATGCCCAATTAAAATGGGCATGTGAATATATTATATATTCGGTGTCCACACATGTGTATCATATATGGTTAGACAGGGAACACACAGACACAGATAAAGGCAAGCCAATAGTTTGGGCTAAAATATTAACAGGTTACAAATTCTACTCTTGCTATTCTATACAAAGGACAAAATTTATGGCATTAATGAAGATTAAATTTGTATAATTTTGCAAGACTTTTTAACAATAAAGTAAAAGGAAGGATATCGCCTCCTTGTTTGGTATCTTTTTAAAAATGTTATACTCAGATTTAAAAGTAATAGGGATTAGAAATGTATTTTCTAAATATACAAATTGAAAGAAACAAAAACAGCACGCATGTAGTTACTGTATTCTTTAGACGCAATCAGTGCCTCCTGTTCTTCATTTAAAAACTGGGAAAATTTTATCAGAATTTAAATCGAATCCAACAAAGTTATTTATAACACCAAACTGTACATTTAAAATTATCCTTCCTTAAGGTGATTGTTAGCATTACCTAGATTGTAGTTTTCTGGAGCTGTAACTTTTTATAACAGAATCATTTCAGTGATTTAGGTCTGTCTCATAGTTGGGGAAGAGAAACAGTGACTTACCTTTCCTTTGTTGTAAAAAATTCCAGTGTATGATTTCATTTAAATAACTTTAGTATTCTTGGGCCAACATTTCTCTTCTATTTTTGGAAGATATCTAAATCGACCCTGACTTCAAATGCTTCCTTCTTCTAAAGACTTTGGTTGTAACCTCATTTTATACATATAGTCGAAGGTTAAGGAAACCGTTCTTTGCCTGTTGTGTTTTTTTTAAGCGTTTATTACAATTTTAGTCATTGATTCCAAATCGCAGTCAAGAAACCATTTTGTATCAGAAAACTGAATTAAGAATATGAGCTGTGCAACAATTGCACATGTCTTTTGTTGAAACCTCTTATGTAGTTGTAATATTTAAACATTACTTTCCAGCCTTTGATAGTCTGAATGTGCTTCGGAGAAAAGTTATTTGATTTTTTGAGTCATCTTTAGTTTATATACAATGGATTAATGATTTTCCCCCACCTTAGCTGATGTGTATGCATAGGTATTTGGAAATCATGGCAAGGCATCGATTTAACTTATGCATCTATATTACCACATGATTCATATCAAATATTTGCAAAACGTTTGGTGCTTTTCGAAGTCAAAATATATCTGCAGTTTATTCTATGAAACTGTATGCATGGATCAATAAAAACATGCTAGATGTAATTCTTCTGTGGTTTTAAATGATACCAGCATAGTAATTTAATACAAGTGTTTCAGTTTGTATTTCAAGGCACTCTTGGTTTTTCACATGTTTTCAAGTGGATTGCTCATGTTCTGAGGTTGCTATCATACAATTGATCACCCAGGCATTTAGGCGTGCATACAGGATTTTATATTTCAGCAGGCAACTGCTTCAGTGCAAGGGCAGGTTTCTGAACACCCCTTCTTCCTCACCGAGCCCATCAGTGAAGTTCAGTGAAATGAATAACATAATTGGTGGTTGGTTCAATCACTACCAGTCTAGACTAGCCCAGACGCATCAATTAGAGGAGGCTGTCTTTTAAAGGGAGAGTGCAACCGAAACAAGCAGGGCATTATTGATACTGATCTTTAAAAGTGCAAATCCAGCTTGGCAGATAAAAAAAAAAAAAAAATAAGGCGGGGAATTGGGGTGGGGGTGCGTTGCGGGAAGAAAAGAGAAAGAAGTGAACTGGAGCTTTCGGACACAGAAGGACAGGAAGCTTGAGAGAAAAGGAGGGGATAATGAGTGAAATGCAATGCAGCACCTCCTTGGAACACACAGTTACAATTCAGTTCACAGGGCACACTGGTGCACCGTATTTTTAACTAGTTTCTTCCCCCCTTCCTTTTTTTAAAAATTCCTTTTTTGCTGCTGTTTCCAAAGAAATGCCAGCTCAAAACCAGTGCAGTTGGAAATTTAACAGCTCTAGGAAGCTCTAGTGAGAATAAAGCCAAGTGATACGAACCAGCCGAAACTCTCTTTACAACATATTTCCCCAAAAGAAAAATACAGGAGATATTTATTTTCAAATCTCTGATTTTACCTTTTTTAAAAAAATTAAGTGTACTAATAAACAATATTCATTTTAAATCTAGCACCTGGGAACTAATTTTATGGGCAAGACACCTTTAAGTAAAGAGCTCATAGTTTTCCGTTGAATACAGTAAAATTATGAAGAACGTAACAAAAGGCTTTGATAATTTGGTAGGGGGCTTTTTAATGGAAAAAAAAAAGACAGATGATTTAGAAAGTGTTAGGAACACATCAAGCCCCAGGGAAAGAAAATGTTTGATTGGTATTAATTAAAACACTGCTAATATATTCTAATAAAATCAAATTTAACATTCTAAACTAATCCGCCTGGTATGTCAAAGGCAAAGAAAAGTACTGTATTATCTTATTTGCATCTCTGCAATCCAAATGCTCATTCAGCAGAATTAATTTTTATCACCAGCCTGTTTAATCTCCTCACAGATTTAGTCAAACTTATTCTTTCAAAGTAAAAAGGATCAGGGTGGAGAATCCGTGGAAGGTATTGGGGAGACTAGCGACTGTATTTAGTACTGCCTTTATATTTTACGATGTTCTTTTCTCTTCATTCGCTATAATAGGCCGTGTAGGGAAACGGTGAGACCGCAGTGAGAATGATGAATGGTTCGTTTTTTCTCTTTCTCTCCTTCTACCTGCTGGGTTATTTAAGAATTTCAGTTGCCAGATTATACAAGTGGCATTTATTTACATGACTGGTGTTGGTCTGTTGACTAATATCTGATTTTTTTTCTAATTTCAGAATCTAGTTTATTGAAAATTTATAATGAAAAGGGCTCTTAAGCCAGAAACCAATTGCCTTTTCTCAGTTATTTTCGACTCTAGTCCTTCTAAGAGAAACTGGGGGAGTGAATGTAAGATTTTATTCACTAAAAGCTGAGTTCTTTGTTCCATTTTTAAGTCCAAATTTCTTCAGAAGAATCTCATACTTTTATGAAACAGCGAGTTGTATGTTCTTTATGTTAAACTCTCGCAACTGATAAAATTATCCCAAAATGACATCATAACCAAAATGTTTCTCCTCTCATTAGTCTACCATGACTATGATATGTAAATACGTGACTAACGCAAAAATGAATGGGCCATAAATACTGAGGACCATATCTGTGTGTTTCCAAAGTGAGGGATTCTACATACTATCAAGGAGACGTAAACTACAGACTAGACCACTGACGATGCTGCTGTTTGCTCCATTGCCTTTTCAAGTCTTCAACGTAAAAGAGCAATCGCAGTTCGGTTTCACATGTATTGTTCTATAATCCAGGCAATAAATGCTAATTAGTAATGCTCAAGGATCCAACCATTCAGAGTAATTATCATAATTTACTTCTTCCTCGTTAAAGACATTCCTTGCTGATTAGAAAAAAAAAATTAAATCGTCGTTTTACCATTGCAGTGCAGCGGAAATGCACTAGAGAGATGTTCAAGGTATAGTAACGTCGTTGTGGCTGCATTCGAAGTCACCGACATGTGCCTCTTAGCTTATTCCAAATGGAATTGCAACTTAATTTCTAAAAAGAAATTCATGTAAATGCATACAGTTTTGTGTGTGCACCAGAAATGTATGATTTTATTTTACTAACCCCAAGGCTCCTCCTTCCTGGCCCACCCCCTTTCTAAAACCACTTACTGAGCAGAACAAAGGAAACTGCTAACTATAGAGGCATCATTAAGTGTGAACAGCAACAGCATGATAAAGTATGTGATATGACAACATATTTCATTGCACAAAAGTGCAGATAATTAAATAATTCAATAGTAGCCCTGACTAATTAGCAGAAAGATCTTTAAGGAGGAATCAAGAAAATGGATCCAATCACCTTGAATAATATGTGTCGTTTTCCAAGCTCACAAATATATTTTGGTTATTTGATGAGTGATTGATCCATATAGAAAGATGAGGACAAAAGCCTATTCCTCAAAGCAGAGCTTTGATTTGGTTTCTCCTTTAGGATAAATTAATCATATATTTTAGAAGAGCTGAATTTAATGTAGGGCTTTCTATTTGTAATTGAAGTTATAATCTGTCATTCTACTGCACATTTCTCTTTTATCAGTGGATCTAAAAAATCGTCAACCCTTAGCTTTTCATAATACTGCCTCAGAATATGTGTATAGTCTCCTCCACATTTCCAATGAGGCTCATGTTTAAGTTTGTTTCTTATTTCTTGAATCAAATAAGTATCATGGGCACAGAAGGAACAAAATAAATAACCAACCTTGCTGAATATTAGATATGGTGGAGCCCTCCCCCCTTCTTGTATCAAGGTAATATTCCCAGTGTTCATTGTGCATTGGTCCTTAAAGAAAGAGCTTCAGCTTTTACTTGAGGGTTGTAAGCACATTAGAGGAATAATTCCCTTTGGATACTATACAGAAGGAGCCACCTGCAAAATGTTGATGCTGTTATTGAAGTCTCAAGTGGAATCAGCTTTCAAAAAATTAGATATTAGATACATCCGATATAATTTGCAATGTGTAATTATACTAATGTGCATATAGTGTGTGTTGCTTTACATGTTGCCTACTTGAGTCCCCCCCCCACCCCCCCCGCCCCCTGCCTTGGGCATTTTTCATCATTTGAAATGGCTCCTGAGTAGAATGGTTTTAAAATCAGCATATTTAAAAAAAAAAAATCTTTGTTAATTACTATAAGAATAAAAGGACTCTATAATCTGTGTTTTTATGCAAGAATGAATGTGTGTGACCTAGATGGTGGAAATTAATTATCTCTAAAAGGGTTATCATTGTGGACACTTGCATTATTAGTAAAATATTTGCTACTCTTTATTGATTTAGTCTTCATCCTGACTTTGGACAACTTGAAGTAATGGAGAATATTAGAATAGTAAATCTTATTCATAAGAAATCAATTTCCTTTGTTGGAATAATAAGATAAAATGCCAGGGAAATGGCCATAGGCAAAGGTAATAATTTTAATTCAGTCAAAGTAATCAAAACAATAACAATAATGAACAATTTCTTTCAATTTTTTTTCCTCTATTTTGCATGGCACGTGATGAATGCTGAAACTCTGACTTAGGTCATTTATGCACTAAAATCAACTTCCCTTTTGGTGTCTTGACATGATGGCAGAGATCTACTGATAGCCCCACTGGAGAGCCCCCCTCCAAGAAGCTGCCCTGTGAAGATCTATCTATTCAGGAAAAACCCAGACAGAGCAATAGCAAATTGGTTGGTCGGCCTGGTACTTGGCACCCACCGTGTGCTCAGTAGATGAAGAGGCTCTTGATGCAAATTTCAGAGAATCATTGCCATCAGATCACACCGGGACCCCCGAGCAAGGCAATAGAAGGGTCCTGATTTATACTTATGTTTTTGGGAGACAAAAGGATTCTAAGGGAGGCTTATGTTGAGATGAGTAATATAAGATATTACTCACTCCAATTAAGTAGGCATAGAGCCCAAAGAAAGATGATTTATAAAACATTTGGCTCTTAATAAACACCTAGAATATGGTGGTTCACATATTCATACTACTTATTCCTCCAAATTTATTGTAATAATAGAGTCCCTATTATAAAAGAGACAGTTTGCATGGGCTATATCAGTGTAACACTGAAGCAATGCATTGGTTTACTTTTCACCTGCTCATGTATTCAAGGACTTTCCCCTATTAGCTATCCAAATGAGTCACAAAAATTTGTGTGAAACATCCTTCCTTAACACAATTACATATTAATTTATTCGCAAATGAGTCTTACAAATGTATATCAAAAGCTTAGCACCCCATCCTCCCTGTAAATGTTCACAAAATGATAAATTCTAAAATCTTTAAGATGTGTATTTAATTATTCATCCAGGATCAGTTATTGCATGCTTGATTAGAACAGAAAAATGCCTATTGACAATTAACAAGAAGTTATTTGACAGATTTTAGAAAAAAATGTATTATACTTGTCATATAGAGAACCAGCATCCTCAGTGTATTCAAAGTGTTGAGGGCAGAAAGCAGTGGTATGTTACAGCGTACCCCTTTTGGTGTGCCTAGCTTGTTATACATCTTCATTACGTGAGCATAATGAAGAGGCTGACAATAAAGACTTTAGTTAAATTAAAATCCACTTGCAAAGTATATTTCATTCATAACAACTTTCATAAAATAAAAAAGCGAAGCATTAATATAACTCTTCTCAAATATCCTTATCTTTAAAATGAGTGGATTGGATTTGTTGGACTCTAAATTCTTCTCAAATGTCCTTATCTTTAAAATGAGTGGATTGGATTTGTTGGACTCTAAATTCTTTTATAACCCTGGGAGTTTTTGAAGCTGTTCTGAAGTATGGAGGCATGGGAACAACTCCAGGACCCACGAAGCTGGAGTTCATTTGTTCCAACTGTTGCCCTTCGAAGTTATATTCGATTCCACCTCCAGATTCTGTATTTACTAGCATATTTTGCATTGATGCTGAAACAGTAAAGAGTGGAGTTCATTTTCAGGAAGGGGCAGTGACAGAAAAAAGGAACAGCTGAAGAATGAAAAAAGCTACACAGTGGGAGAAGCGAATTCTTGACCTGAGTTCTAAGCCCAGTTCTTTCAATTAGCATTATAACATAGAAGAAACCCAGACAAGCACCTGCCTTTCTGTTTCAAGGCTATATTCTTTAGTCCTTCTGCCTTCATTTAATTTCTTGCAGTATGGGTTGTTTTTTCCATTGGATTGACTCCTTTGAGTTTCAAGTTTCCCTTTCCACTTGATTCATTTGAATCATGTTAATATTCCCCTCAGAAGCCTACGATAGTTATATCAACTATATACATCACACTTTCCAAATTAAATCTTAACAGTTTGAAGCCACCTGGAAATTGCCCCACCTCATTTTCTAAAACCACTCAGAATGTATAATCTCTTCTTGAATTAAGAGAGCTGCGTTCCCTGGCTTCCAAGTCTTTGAATTTGCTCCTTCTCTGCCTTTACATTCTGCACACTCTGTTCCGCTGCCTCTTTGACACTTCATAAGCCAACATTCCTTCCTTCCTTCCTTCCTTCCTTCCTTCCTTCCTTCCTTCCTTCCTTCCTTCCTTCCTTCGTTTCTCTCTCTTCCTCCACTCCTTCCTTCTCTCTCTCTCCCTCACTTGCTCTCACTCTCATTTTCTTTTCTTTTTTTTCCTTTCTGTGAGTAGTACGTTCTGTGCCAGCCACTGGAAATACAGAGCCAAATACAAGGAATTGACAATTAGCACCTAACAATTCTAGTGATTTCATGCATTCTTGCATTGCTAAGCAGTTATGTACCTAAAACTATTTTATTTTGCCTTCAGTCCTTGGATTTATTTGAATGTGTCCTCAATGTCCTGTGTTCTTTTGTTCTTTCCCTATGTGTCCTATTTCAGTAAGTTCCCTGTTGGATAAAACTGAAGCTTTTCTTACGTAGCGTTTTTCTCCCAGAGTGATTAGAGTGGTGTCTCGCATGTACTCAGACAATGCCATTGCTTGACTGATTCTTGAGCAAGGTGAACAATGAAAAAAAAAAGCTATATTTTTTAAGTGTTGCAGCATTTCACCTGTAGTTAGAAATAGTATAGTCCCCAAAGTATCATTACATTTATTTATTTTTATTAAAGAGTCAATGTGATAACTTTCTGTGACATGTTCTGTTATTTTTTTAGTTGTGTTGATGTTCCTTTCAGCTGGTCCTATAGCCCCCCTCCTCAGGAATGTCTCCCCAGTGAAAGGACAAAGACTGCAGAGACTGCTATATTGATGGACCCTCAAGCCAACTATGAAGTTGAAACAAAGGAAATGACCACCTGAAGACACCTGTCCTGCTATGCAACACACCCAAATGGTGCAGTTTCAGCCAATAGAACTCTCAGAACAAGAGACAGTCTTTTCAAGAAACAGGAAAACTCAATAATGACATCTAGATTTTTAATGAACCAAAAACTTTCCCTTCCTCATGTGTACTCCTCTGTTTGTATTTAAATTCATGTGACATTTTTTTTTCCTAGCACGGATATGCTTATTAACGCACCAGTGTTAAAATCCAAAATGGCGCAAATGTGTTAATATTTTAAGCAACAAAATTAATGATATAAAGAGAATGATCTTTAACCACACACAGAGTTTGATCTTAAGAGTGACCTAGAGAATAAAAGATACTTTTAAAACAGCAAAGTAGTCAGAGGCAATTCAAAGGATAAAATAATGGTGAAAACTCATACTGCGGCATAGAAATACCACGTTATTCCACCTGACACGAACAAATCAACGACTATTTTTATCAAGCAAGCTAGGTTCTAGGAGATAAGGTGGCTGCTGCCAAAGAGCTTAAATCTAGTTAGGCAAAGTTACAAAAACTTTTGAAAAGATGTGTAACAGATAGGGCCAGTAGAGGACAAGAGCGAAACAAAACAAAGCAAAAATGAGCTCAGAGAAAGTTACCATAAGATGGGCAAAACTGGCTTGTTTAGGGAAGAAACTTCCTAAAGAGGAAAATATAAGATGAATCTTGAAGGATCTCAAAGATTTAGATAAAATGGAAGGGAAGGAGAACATGGAATCCTTTAGGCGGATGTGATATTGTGAGCAAAGCCAGGGAGGAGGAAATGAATAGGCACCTCTAGTTGACTTCATCCCAGTAGTTCAATAGCTCCCTCTGTATATCTGGTAAAGACTTTGCACACACAACACCCCTCTTCTGCCCCAGGTGCTGCCTAGAATTATAATCATATTTCCTTGTTATTAAAGCAAGTGAGGGTGATTGGTGATAATTTGGAGAACTGAGATTTTTTCTGTTAACCTTATAATAATTGGTATTTATTGAGTTGTCCCTATATGTTAAGCATTTTACATATTAACTCACTTAAGCCTCACAACAACCATGCAAAACAGTTATTATTATCTTCATTTTGCAGGCAAGAAAACTGAGGCTTAAGTAACTTGTCAAAGTGCCACATACAGCATTCGCATTCAGGATTGTGATTGCAAAGCTCACGACCTAAAGCACTAAGTAACAATATTGTAATTGATGTCATAAGTATTACTACTTTTTAAATATTCCTTGATATTTTTCTATAATAAACAGTTATTTCATTTAATAATCACCTCAAAGTTTTCAGTTTGCTGGATAAATTACACTAGAATGATGGAATGTATTTTCATAATAAATTTTTTTTAATGGGGACTAGAGCTTATCAGCATTTTAGACATTCTTTTATTGCCAGACTTTGATGAGATTGTTTTCTTTGGCCTGCATGAAATCTCAAATTCTTAAGAATAAAAAAGGGGGAGGCTTAAGTCACTTGTTGCAATGTCTTTTACAGATGAGATCAATCCATAGCCCATACATTTAGAGTCACTTTTTGGGTGTGGCGAAGTAAGGACCAGAAACCAGGCCCTCCAGTTCGCTCTCAGTGGCTACTGAGCTATTCCACTGTTGCTAAATGAAGTAGGAACTTGAATTTGATCAGTGGAAACAGACTGTCCAGGTGGTAATCAGGGATCATTGTGCGCAGTAGATTGCTTCAGTTCTGCCCTTCTTTGGCTTCCCACCTCAGTGTAAAAAGCAGCTAGCTATGAACTAACGTCTTTAAGTCCAGAAACTGTCAATGGTCCATCCCCAAAGAACACGATGTGCTAAGTTTGATGTGTACAATGTCTTCAATGATATCCTTAAGTTATTTGGAATTCTTAGTTCACCTGCACAAATCAGATCTACTGAGCATCTTAACCAACTTTATGCACAGTATATATTTGTAAATGCTTCTGCATAAATGTTTATACATGACTGTTTCAATAGACTTAATGTTTTTTTAAAAAATTATTAAGTCATTTGCTATTATAATCCTCACTTCTCCGTATGTCCCTAACCCCTAATAAAAGCAAAATACTTTGGCCATAAAATACCGGAACTGAGGAAACCTCATTCCTCTTTACTGTCCCCTTTGCATTCGGTTGGCATTTAGTACTGATTAAAAGAGCAGCCAGCTGAATAACACAGAGCTTCAAGGTGCAATTCTGTCTCAAAGAGTCAGAGAAGCTGGGTCCTACTTAAGGACAAACATCTAAATGTTTGAAAGTATCCGAATACTCGACTGTTGTAAATTTCCACTTAAATGTCTGGCTTTGTCAGACTCAGATCTCCTCGTGGCTCTGGTCGTCCTGTTTTCAAGATGATGATTGTTGGCCATATCTCACACAGTTCTCATTAAGTAAGTTCATAAATAAACAGGGTTTTTAAAAGAGAAGCCAAGCACAAAGTGTGACTTTGTTGACATTTTATGAGACTTTGTCATATGTCCCTAACCCCTAATAAAAGCAATGTTGCATCAACTGTGAACTTGTGTTGATTTCTTGGAAAAGCATGCTCTTATATTCTGTTTGTTTTCACTAGCGTATATCAAAGCTAGTTTCAGGATCCATGAGGAACAAATAGTCTAATGTAATAGGAAAATTTAAGTTTAGAGATGATTTCTAAAGGATCCCATGTTACTTTAAATAAATGGTACTGTCATCTCCCAAGCCAGAAACCAAGATGTGCTCCTTGTCTCTTCCCTTTCTACCTGCCATGGCCAATCGCTCAGGTAATCTTTTGATTTTTCCTTCTTTCTGTTATTCAGATATGTCTACTTCTCTCCATCTTCTATGCTACTGCAGTACAGACGGCCCTCATTTCTCACCAGGGCTACTGCATCATGCCTCCAGTTTTTCCCTCCACACAGCTGGGGGGAGCCAGAGAAATCGCTCTAAACCACAAATATGATCATATCATTCCCCCATTTCAAACTCTTCACTAGTTTCCCCTTGCCCCCTGGGATGTCATGACCCCTAAAGCCTCATGTCCTGATCCTGGCTCCAACAGTCCTCTCAGACTCATCAAATTCCTATTCCTCTCCCTTGCTGGTCTAGGATCTAGCCACCCGTCTGCCTTTTCTTAATGTTCTCTTTGTCTTCCAGCCTTTCTCACATACTTAGCCTTCTGCCTGGCGTTCTCTCCACTACTCCTTTCAAACTCCATCACTCGTCCTTCACTCATCCTACAAGTCACTTCCTCTTAGAATTTTTCACCCCGATCATCCACCACCCCTAGGATTGGCTTCCCTACCTAGGCACTGTGCTCACCTCTCATTAGCACTTACCACTCAGCATTGTGGTCACTTATGTGCTGTCTCCTCTAAGTGAATATGAGATTCCAGAGCTGCACTGTTCAACAAAGTAGCCACTCACCATATGTGGCTATTTCAATTTAAATTAACTAATATTAAATAAAATTAAAAATTCAATTCCTCAGTTGCACTGGCCATATCTCAAGTGCTCAATAGCCATTTGCAACTAGTGGCCACCCTAGTGAACAGCACAGATGTAGAACACTTCCATCATTGAGAAAGTTCTATTGGGCAGTACTGCTCTAGAAGATATGTACTATGTTTCTCTGGTCATTTTATCCTCTAGACTTGCAACCTTTCTTAACTAGGGTTTTTCATCTGCACCACAGAACACAGAAACATGATTTGAGTAGACTGTTTTCTCAATTCTTTTAAGGATGGTTCATAACAAATACTATATACTGTATGCAAAGGAAGGAAGTTAAATCATTACATGTAAAGATGCGCAGATCGTTAGGGTTCAATTCTAGCATAAAAGCCTGGTTGAGAAAATATACAATAGCCTACCACAGTGCTTGGCACTGCAAGAATTTCATAAATATTTGCTGAATGAATGAATGACACATCTGGATACTTAGAGACCTTTAGTTCTGTTCATTTTCATCTAGATGTGTGGAGTGACATGGGAGACATGTCTTTAGATTCCAACATGCCCCTTTTCTAGAGGATGGGATAGATGATTTTCTTAATTTCTTCCCAAGGACAGGTGAATTGTGTCACTGCAATCGGATTACCTATTATTTCACTTTCCTTCAATGATTACATAGGCAAAGAAGAGAATTGAGCTCTTATTCAGCGAATGAGACCAAAATGAAAATGATCAAAGTAGATACCAAATTCGATGAGCCCTAAAAATATTAACTATTTACTTAGCACCTACTATGTACCAGGCACTTTGTTAGGTCCTGGGAATACAGAAGGGAACAAGATGGATACCATTCTTGCTCTCATAATGAACTACATTAGTATAATTATTTCAGTTCCTCCTTGCATTGTACCAAAAGTGGGAGTTCTCAACATTGTAATCACCTAGGACTGCGGTCCCCAACCCCCTGCTGCGGACAGGCTACAGAGCTCTGCTGTTCCCACCCCCAAGAAAAATTATCTTCAGTGATACTTAGGAACCAGGGGGTCGCACAGCAGGAGATGAGTGGCAGGACAGGGAGGATATTTACAGTCACTCCCCATAGCTGGCATCACGACCTGAGCTCCGCCTCCCCCTCTCACACCTCCTCCCCCCCACGCTCCAAAACCTCCCCCGTGGAAACATTGTCTTCCGTGAAACTCGTCCCTGGTGCCAAAAAAGTTGGGGACCGCTGACATAGGGATTTTAAAAAATACTGATACCTGGGTCCTTTCTCAAAAGATTCTGGTTTAATTGGTGTGGGTGTGGCCCGGGAGTTGGAATTTTCTAAAGCTCCCCTAGAGACAGGAATATGCAGCCCAATTCGAGAATTATTAATCTATAGAGATATAATCCTAGACTGAGCTCGGAAAACCAAGAATTTTTGGTATGGATTGTTGATAGTACATTAGAACCAAAAATGAAACTTTAAAATTATCTGTCTAACATATCTTTATTTTACATTTTGTTCCTCAGGATATAAACTGATACTGAACAGTCACTGAGTTGTCGGGGTCAAATAGCCAGTTCTTGATGGAGATAAGACCTGACCCCAGGTTTCTGATTTTAACACCACACTCTATTTGCCACATTAAACTGTCTTAGAAAAATGGAAAATATAATTATTTTCAAATCAAGAAACAATCAGCATCCACTGTGGTCATAATTTTTAAAAAACAAGAATTGAATTTGGGCCAATTTGAATCCCACATACTCAAATACTTCCATTAATCAAATATGAGCACCATAGATTCATTTTGTTAAAATGCAACTTCTTTTTTGAAAAACATACATTTTGTGTGTGTGTGTGTGTGTGTGTGTGTGTGTGTACTGTAAAGAGAAAGCTCAGTTCCCCAGGGATTCTAACAACATTCTTACAAATTCAAAAATCAATATACGTATGTTAAACTCCACACATAACTAGGAAGGACATTTTGCCTTTAAACTCAAATTACTCAGTAGCAGAAATGGCAGTGGGAAGAGAAAATTTAAAAAGTGCATTGTGTTCCTAATTTTCTGTCCCCACCCACCTTATTATATGACGTTCCATTCCGTTTAACATTTCACAGTACAGGTGAAAATTGCCACTCTGTCCCCATGAAAAAATTGATTCTTAAAAAATAACTGCTGTAAAAAAACAGTTACCTCTTTTGGCTACCACCATGCCCCATTCTTAGATTCTACTCCTAGATCAAGACAATCCAGGAACTCTAAGTCATCTGATTCATTCTTCTTCATCCATACAAGACCCCATAGTAAAAATGTGCCTTTTCATTTTTTAGGGCATGAAAATAAACTAATGTTCCCATACTTCCTTCAAAATACATTTCAGTGTTTGAGAGTCTACGCAGTTAGGAAATTCTTTCTTATTTCTATTCCAAATGCCTCACGCTGCAGTTTAATCTCATTTTCTCTTGTTGCCTGTGGAGAGAAAGAATAGCCAGCCTCCATTCTTTCTAAACTCAATCCCTTCAAGTCCTTAACGACACCTACCTCCCAGCCTTCTCTCCTCTGGAATAGATAATAACAGTTCCCATCAGGAAAATGTCTCCTTGGGTTGTGCATGTTCACTGCCACATGACATATATTCATGCTCGTCACATAATGTTCGTAACTAAAACAAGCCAAGGCCAAGAGCAAAAACAAGCAAATGTATCATTGTTTTCATGAATGAAGGTGCAGATCCAATAATAAACACTGAATAAATAGTTGGAAACGATAATCTTCCAATAATTATATGCCAAAATTATCATAATTTCTTTTAGAAAGTATTGACAATCTGTGGCTTTTGGAGAGGCGAATTAAAAATTAAATGATTAGGTTTAAATTTCCTTTATGCAAGTTCTCCCTGTGCCCTGCAATGGAATATTCCATTCAGCATTCCACAGCAGGAGACACCATTGCTTTGACAAAAATAGATACAGTATTGGAACATTCAGTCAATGGAGTAATCCAATTGTCTGAACATTCTTTTCTGCTTTGTCATTTACATTTTAATAAATCTCAGAATACGTCAAGCTGTATCGAGTTGTACCAAGTGTAGCCAACCACATGCAGTTGCCAGATGCAGTGAGCGAATCACAACATGCAACTCCTACAATACATCAACATTTGGTTTGTGTATATTTTTAAGTTCCTACATTTTAAATAGGGATACTCTTTAAAATGAAAAATGGATCTTTTACAAAATCTTTGCTATTATCAACACTCTGTTAGTATTTCCAGTTTTCATAAAGAAGTGGTGGGCGAGAGGTGGTCTACTTCATTGATCTAAGAATGCTGGCACCTGTTAACCCCGAACACAATCCTGTGTATAGCTAGCAACAATGTGGAATGTTAAATTATCATCTTATGCCTATTTCATTGCCAGTTTACTGTCTCTTCATTCAGAAGACTCAGATAAGGACATCGTAAAGTCATTTGACATTCGACGATGCCAAGATTTCAGGCAAACCAGTCCTCAGAGATAGTATATGTGCTTGCGTGCGCGTGTGTGTAACTATTATTATCAACCTATAGGCACAACGTAGTCCATACATATGTTGGCCACCAACTGTTTCAACACTTTGAGAGATTTATTATCCTGGCTTGAAAGAGCCCACCGAATTTTTACAATGTGGCAGAGCTGTAATGACGATGGAGTGAGCCTCAGCAGGTTGGCCATCCTTCAGTGGCAGGTGTATGCTTAGAGAGGAGGGTTGTCCAAAGATGAAACTATTTACATTAGTCTCTACTAGTAAAAATCACAAGGGACACAAGGCTTAAACTCTGGTTATACTCTTTATACCTAATTACCTAAGTCACTTATGTTAGCCCATCAGAAAACTCCCTCTTTAGGCTTTTCCTCTCAACCTTCTGTTAATTACCCATTGGGATAATAACTGCCAAAAGACCGAGGTTATTTCCTGACATCGCATAAATCTAATCGGTGTTAAACTT
>RJWJ010025039.1:0-24277 GCA_004363605.1 Indri indri | reverse complement strand
TCAGGGGAGGATCATAGCTCTTTCCAGTCAATGGGCTTCTTGCCGGACTTCTGCAGCAGCTCATTGGTCTTCGAGAAATGTCTACATCCGAAGAAGCCTCTGTACACTGACAATGGGGAGGGATGAGCGGTCTGCAGTACATGGTGCCGCTTCTGAAAAAGAACAGGAGAAACGGTGGCAGATTTGGGATTCTTCTTTTAGAAAAAGACCATGGCTGTCGCACTTTTAAGACCTTGTGCAATTTCCCTTTGCCCTCTCTGAATTCTCCCACGTTCCAAAGTGGAGCACTCAGCCATTTGTATCAGAATACAAGTCCATCTGTCAAGCAACTACTTTGGCTAGGTTCCGAGATGCAGAGAGGAACGGTCTCAGCCTTCAACTTGGCAACATCTATGCAATTTTTAAGTGCCCACATCTCAGCAGCAATTGTGCTAAGATTGTATTTGCTGAAGAATACCATGATACACAGATGCTCCCTGACTTATGGTGGGTTTATGAACCCACCCCAAGTTGAAAATATCTTAAGTTGAAAGTGCATTTAAATACATCTAAATGACCTGCCAACAATCACAGCTTCGCCTAGCCTACCTCGAGGGTGCTTAGAACATTACCCTACAGTTGGGCAAAATCTAACACAAAACCTACTTTATAATAGTGTTGAACTTCTTATGTAATTTACTGAATGCACTAACAAATGAGAAACAGAATGGCTGTAGAGGTACTCAAAGTATGGTTTCCACTGAATGCATATCACTTTCTTACCACTGTACAGTAAAAAAGAAAAAACCCCAAAGTCCAACCTCATAAGTTGGGGGCCATCTATTCACATTAGGGAGCTCACTGTAGCACACTGCTGCTATCAGCTAAAACCTAATACAAACCCAGTCAAGGAATTGGCTGAAAATATTTTTCTAAGGTCCTTATCGTGGGACATCACATAGCTATTAAGAGGAATAAGGTCAAGCTACACATACTGTTATGAGATGACCTCCAAAATGATCAGGTGAAAAAAAAAGATAAATTCATTTAAAAACTTTTTAAAGAAAAAATGCCTTTCTATACTCTGAACAGTCTCACCATAAAAATGAAATAGTCATGTATTGCCTAATGATGAGATCTGTTCTGAGAAATGCATCATAAGGCGATTTCATTGTGTAATCAGAGTGCACTTACACACTAGATGGCATAACCTACCACACACCCAGGCTGTATGGTCTGGCCTATTGCTCCTAGGCTACAAACCTGTATGGTACGTTACTGTACTGACTACTGTAGGCACCTCTAACACAATGGGAAATATTTGTGTATCTAAGTGTATCAAAACATAAAAAGGGTACAGTAAAAATATGCTAACAGAATCTTACGGAGACCACTGTCATATATATAGTCTGTTTTTGACCAAAATGTAGTACATGACTATACTTGGATTTTTTTAAAGGTCAACTGTAGTTATTTGAGTAGGGAGACTATGGGCCATTTTTGTTTTCTTAATTCTTTTCTGCATGTAAAACCCAACAAAAATGGCCAGGTGCGGTGGCTCACACCTATAATCCTAGCACTCTTGCAGGCTGAGGGAAGAGTATGGCTTGAGGTCAGGAGTTTGAGACCAGCCTGAGCAAGAGTGAGATTGTCTCCACTGAAAACAGAAAAAAATGGCTGGGCATAATGGCACACATCTATAGTCCCAGCTACTCGGGAGGCCAAGGCAGGAGGATCGCTTGAGCCTAGGAGTTTGAGGCTGCATTGAGCTATGATGACGCCACTGCATTCAAGCTGGGGCAACAAAGCAAGACTGTCTCGAAAATTTTAAAAAATGGTTAATTAAAAAAATTTAAAAAATAAAAACAAATCGGCCAGGCACGGTGGCTCACACCTATAATCCTAGCACTCTGGGAGGCCAAGGAGGGTGGATCGTTTGAGCTCAGGAGTTTGAGACCAGCCTGAGCAAGAGCAAGACCCTGGCTCTACTAAAAAATAGAAAGAAATCAGCTGGACAACTAGAAATATATAGAAAAAATAAGCTGGGCATGGTGGCACATGCCTTTAGTCCTAGCTACTTGGGAGGCTGAGGCAGGAGGATCCCTTGAGCCCAGGAGCTGGAGGTTCCTGTGAGCTAGGCTGACGCCACTGCACTCTAGCCTGGGCAAGAGAGTGAGACTCTTGTCAAAAAAGACCCAAAAAAACAAAAAACCAAATCATTGTTTCTCAAAACATCCAGAGACTCAGACCAGCAGGGGTGGTAATTAAAGTGAAGTGGCCCAATATGGTTAAAAGCAGAGAGCCTGGAGCCAGACCCAGGGAGGTTCAAGGCCCAGCTCTGGCACATAGCAGTTGTGTAATGGGTGGAAGTCGCTGCAACTCTCTAAAGCTGCTTGGGTTTTTATGTGTAAACTGGGAGTAACAACATCACCTCGCTTATGAGGTTACTATGAAGGATCAAATGAAAGTCACAGGACAGAGTATTACAGGAAGTAATGCATATCGTGTGCTGAGCACACCTGTGGCCAGCGCAGGCTCCTTCCTGCGAGTTTCAGCTATGCTGAGATTTTAAGGGTAAGTTAATCAGCCTCCCAGGAAGGAAGGGACCTCCACATTCTGGGCAGAGAAAGCAGGATATACAAAGAAAAAGGCAGGCAGGGAAGTGGAGCCAGTGAAAAAGTACAGGCGGGTCTCAGCCTGGAGCCCAGAGTACAAAGAGTGAAGTCATGGTTGAAAGGCTGGCTGGGCGCCATCCCCCCAAACCAGCCCATCAGCCTAAGCCAAGGCCTTCCAGGGAGAAAGTGTTCACACTCTCCAGACAAGATCAGATGAGGACCTAGACCAACAAGGCTACGGGGATGGACTTGACCAAGCCCAGGGGGAAGAACGAACACAGATGTAAGTGACTGATCACATAAGGGCAGGTGAGGGGGAAGAGAAGAAAAAAGTAGGCAGGTGTCGGGAATGGCGTCCTGGATTTCTGGCTGGACAACGGGGCGGATGGTGGGACCTTAACGCTAGAGAGTAGAGGAGCAAGCTCGGAGAGGGACTGATGAGGCAAGGAAAATTTAGTTTGGAAAACGTTGAATTTGTGGTGCCTACGGGACAGTGGTAAGGAGGCACACTATAGACCCGGAGCTCAGGAGAGGCACTGGGCTGGAGACAGGCAACTTGCTTTTAGTGATCGAGCTACTTTAACAACTGTTTACTTTCAGACCAAACCATGTTTAATAACAAAGATTACCACTATGCTGAGTAAGAGCTACACTGGCCATAAACCTCCCTAAGGGACGATGAGAATTACTCTCACGCACATTTCTTATACAGCTAATCAGATCTTAGTGGTCCATGAAGTCAGATCTTAGGTTGTTCATACAGTAAGTTGTTGCTACTGTGAAGGCTTTGCAAGAGTTAAGTAAGGTTGTGCATGAAAAGTGTTGAATTCCATGCCCCACGTTCGATATATTTGCACATTTCAGATATACCCGTTCCCTCCTGCTGATACACCAGACCACCATCCTCTCTGATGGACCGGAAGGATTCCAGGATGATGTCTAGGTCTCTGACCTCCACAGCCAGGCACACGGGTGCTTCAGTAAACGAAGGGGAAGCACAGAGAGGGAGCAGGCTGGGGGAGGATGCAGGAACAGCAGCAACTGGTTTGGTCACGTTGGGTGTTCACAATTAGACTTCAGGTTTAATGACCGTAGTGGTTTCATGAGGAAGTTAAATTTGTGATTAAGTAGAATTCTTGGTGTTTTCTATATGCTCCCAAATTTCTTGGAAAGAGGAAACTTGCCCTTTTCATCATTTATGGATCACTTGTTAAATGAATGGGACCTAGAGATCTCTGTATCTTCTCTGTATGTGACAAGCTCATGCCTACATTACTAACTGCATTAAATCGCAAGTTGGCCATTTGCTTTCCTCACATACAACTCAACGTCATTCCTGTAATTTGTCCGAACTCAGCTCAGTTTTCAATGGGAAACCCAACCCTAAGTTTTAAGGGAAAACAAAATTCATTTTATGACATGTATCTTCCAAGACCACACATGAGGGATTCCTAGAATTCTCTAAACTATTTAAAGTGTTCAAAGTGTTAAAAGAAAACATACCCTATCGATGGCACTGCCCTTCTTCTGAGCGTAAGAGCCCCAGAGCAGGAAGACAAGGCCAGACGAGTTCTGATTTAGCCAGGACACAACTGCATCGGTAAATTGCTCCCAGCCTCTCTCCTTATGAGAATTGGCTTGATGGGCCCGCACGGTGAGGACAGCATTGAGGAGGAGAACGCCTACAAACACACACAGGGGAAAGAGGTTAAACGTAGACTCAGGCACATCAGCTAAACCACCCAGCAACAGGGGTTAGACACATGCTGAAACCACGTGAGCCGAAGGAAAACAGGTTACAAAGAAAGCATTACAACACAACCAGCAGCGACCTTTGGGTGAGATCAGAGAGCATTTTATTCTCCTCTTCCAGTCTGCTGTGAGGGACGTGCCTTATATGCCTCCATTGGAAGGAATTGTTTTAAAAAAAAATCCCAAGAGATAATGGGATCCCAGGAACACTATAGGCCAAAATGATTCATGGAAACAAAAATCAAACTGCAAGAAACCAAAGAATAAATAGTTTTCCTTATCCTGGTTGTAGAGTGTTTAAAAAAAAAAAAAGTCTCCCAGATAGGTATAAACACACACATGTACAACCCACGCGTCAAAATGAGCAGAGTCAGCCTGGGCAACATAGCAAGACCTCATCCCTGCAAAAAATAAATTGGGGGATGAACACGCTTGAAGCTCGAACTTGGGTGGGGGCAAGGGCAACATACGTAACCTAAACATCTATACCCCCATGATATGCTGAAATAAAAAATAAATAAATAAATTAGCCAAATACAGTGGTGCAAGCCTGTAGTCACAGCTACTTGGGAGGCTGAGGCAGGAGATAGGTCGAGCCTGGGAGTTCAAGGCTGCAGTGAGCTATGATCACACCACTGAACACTAGCCTGGGCAACAGAGCAAGACCTTGTCTCTAAAATACAAACAAATAAGCCCTCTCCCGCCCTCCACCGCCCCCAAAATAGAGCTATGTGAGCCCACCTTTGTAACGGTCAGAGTTAGGTAAAATGGATCAATTTTTTAAAATTACTTGTCTTTCAAATTATAATTAAAACATGAAAGAAAACATTGGCTGAATAATAAAAACTTCCATACTTTTTTACTTATATAAACTAGCCATTTTATTAGCGCACGTTAGTTCTTTCTAGCAACCCTTTCAAAATATTAAGGAGCAGCACAGCAAAGACAAGCCTGCCGGCACCAGTCCAAGGTACATCTCGCAGGGGTTGGTCTACCTTGCTTGGCCCACCCAGAGAGATCTCCATGGCCAGGATGAACAAAACCATCTATGTCTGTGGACAGCTCTTTGTAAATGTTTTCCAAACTGAAAGCAAGTGGGAAGAAAAAGAAAACAGATTAAATATAATTTTGAAAGTTCAGTAACCTCTAAGATACATATGAAAAGACTAGAGGTCACAGCCAGCCTTTGGAAAGGACAATGGAACACATGCCACCAAATAATGAGATTAAACACCCCGGGTTTACCTTCTGATAGGTTACTCTGCCAAAGACCTTTCCCTTGGTCTGTGCTTGGATTTAAGGAACAGCACTTTGGAGGAGGTAATTAGCCCAGCAGTTATAACTTTCCCTCCCCACTAATGCTCAGTTACAGTTTTATATATTTACCATATTTATATATATTTTATGTACATAAAATCCTCCAAAGCAGCAGTTCTTAGCCAGGGGTAATTCTGTCCCCCAAGGAACTTCTGGCAATGCCTGGAAATATTTCATTGTCACAACTCGGGGGTGGGGGGGTTGCTACTGGCATCTAGTGGGCAGAGGTCAGGGATGCTGCTCAACATCCTATAACGCACAGGACAGCTCCCCTCTCCCACAACAAAGAACGACTCAGCCCCAAATGTCAGCAGTGCTGAGGCTGAGAAATCCCGCTCCTAAGGCCAATGAAAGTTCCTCAAAATAGTCCCACCTGTAATTTGCAAAGTACACCTTGGGAAGGAATCACGATTGGACCAGAGCCATTTGTAAAGCAATAGTACCTGGGCGGAGGCGGAACAGGTCTTTGAACACTAAAGCAGAGCCCATGAGCTTGATTGGGTCCATGATATGGATCCTGTCCCAGGATAACAACCTTTACCTGCGAACACCAGGTGGCAAGAATTAACGCCTTAGTGTAGTAGGCAGTCTAAATGAACACCTGGCAGACTGGTAACTTACACAAAGCGACACAACAATGACGGGGAGACCTCTTCTTCACCCACTGAGAACCCCAAGAAGCGAGTAACTGACCGAGCATCAAAATCATTACTTCCCATTACCAAACTACCCTTCAATCACCCTAATGCACTGCCCCGCTCCCTTCTCTAGCAAGTGTTTGAAACAATTTGGGGTCAATTTTGCTTTCATCCCCTTCATTTTTCGAATTACGAAAGTAAACATGCCCTTGTAACAAGTACAACCACCCAGACACATACAAAAGGGCTAACCATCTCCTGGTCACCCCTATCCCCTCCTGAGTTAACCATTTTCAGTTACCTATATGTATATAAAATTGAGGTTACTGTACTCATTACCCACATCCTGTATTTCTCATGTCACATTTCAGGCATCCTTCAAGTGAACAGAGCGCTCAGTCACTAGTCACGGGCAGACAGCTTGTTTCCCAATGTTTTCTATTACAAAAACATTGCAGTAAACATCCTAGTACATATATCCTTACACACTGCTGCTTTTACTTCTATGGTACAGATGTGCACTAGTGGAGATGCCGATCAAAGGACAGGTGTATTTTGAACTTTCATAGATGTGTCCAGCTACTTTTCACATTCCCCACCAGCAGCACTGGAAAGTGCCTGTTCCCCTACATCCTCTAACACTGGGGTTCCCAACCCCCGGGCTGCAGCCTGTTAGGAACTAGGCTGCTCACTTCACTGCCTGAGCGAAGCTTCATCTGTCTTTATAGCCACTCCCCATGGCTCTCATCACATCACCTGAGCTCTTCCCCACCACCCCCATCGGTGGGAAAATTGTCTTCCATGAAACCAGTCCCTGGTGCCAAAGTTTGGGGACCACTGCTCTAACAGGTGGAGCCAGAAGAGAACGAGATCAGGTCAAAAGGGCCATGGAAATAGGTGGCAAGAGGCAATGAAGAGTAAGGAGGCCGCCTGTCATAGGAGGTGTTGAAGTTAGCTGGTGCGTCCTTTTGATCCGGGGCTTGCCCATCGCATCTCCCTTCTCATGCCCTGCCCACGTGTTCTTAGAATCTTCCTCCACAGCTGACATATTCTTTATCCTTCAGAACCCAGCTCCAGACATCCCGCGACCAGGAAGCTTTTGGGGACCTCTCGTCCCTCCTCTTGGTGCTCACTGTTGCCAGCATATTCTCTGCATGAGGCAACCTGTCCCTGCAGGGAACCTTTCCAGCTAGGGCCTCTGGTCCTGAAGGAGGGAGCACCGCGGGTGAGCTACCTGCCCTGGCCCTGGATGCTCGTCTGCAAAGCTGCCCCGCTGGCCCATCCGACTCTCATAGGTTTGATTCTTTTGAGTCGTCCCTGTTTGTATAATCATTGGTATTGAGGACAGGGCACTAAATAAGGAGCAAACTGAATTTAACTAATTAAACTGAATTTAATTCCAAAACCAAAGAGTTCTATTCTAAGTTCTTGCTCTAAAATGAAATTGTGAAAATTTCCAAGTATCAGGTGTGGCTGCCTTATCAAGATGGCTTATTCACCTATTTCATGCCTGTTTAACAGGTATTTATTAAATTCATACAGTGGTGAAGCCACAAACAAGCGTCTGAACAGGAGACTAATGTGACCAGAGCGGCCAATCAGCAACTGTTACATAGGATGAACCAAAGCAAAGGGATTTGTTAACAGGATAGCAAACCTGTTCAGGCCAGATAAAAGTCAAGAGCTTTAAAGTGCCAACTATAAGAGGGTGTGGTCAAGTCAGGATGGGGTCGACTGTAACTAGTTGAAAGAGACTTAACTGCTTCTTTTTTTTTTTTTTTTTTTTTTTTTTGAGACAGAGTCTCACTCTCTTGCCTGGGGCGAGTGCCGTGGTGTCAGCCTAGCTCACAGCAACCTCAAACTCCTGGCCTCAAGCAATCCTACTGTCTCAGCCTCCCGAGTAGTTGGGACTACAGGCATGCGTCACCATGCCCGGCTAATTTTTTCTATATATTTTTAGCTGTCCAGTTAATTTCTTTCTATTTTTGGTAGAGACGGGGTCTCGCTCTTGCTCAGGCTGGTCTCGAACTCCTGAGCTCAGAACGATCCGCCCGCCTCGGCCTCCCAGAGTGCTAGGATTACAGGCGTGAGCCACCGCGCCGCCCGGCCCCTTAACTGCTTCTTGTTTCAGTTTCCTCATCACCACAATATACCTAACACTGGTATGGGTTGGTTTCAAGATTAAATACAGGAGGAAATGAAGGCACACAGACTGGGTCTATGTACATATTTCTTTCATTTTTGCTGCATAAATCACGTATGTTAAAAAGAGTAAAGACAGGCTGAGATACAATCAAACCTCACGATTTCAGTGTTTTGTTTGCTACTGAATTACGAACTGTGGCTTAATTCCAGTGTTCCTAATTAAAACATACTATTTGATTCCCTCCCCGAACAGAATTCATTAACAGCTTGTACTTACATCTCTTATGTCACACATTTGGGTCCACGTGAAGACTTGGTGTGGGGGAGGATAAACAGTGTAATGTTTCCTTTCTTCTGCAACAAATCCCATTAGCTGATTTAAAGATAAAATAAACTTAAAATCACACTCTCACTGGAAACCGTACGAATTCAATAAGAAAACTAATGCAAGTTATTTGAAGCACCATCTAAATAAAATCCAAAAGCATTTTATATTCAAATTCTTTAAAACAAAACAAAAACTGCACCCACCCCCAGTTGCTCAATCACATCAATTCCCTGCTTTAATTTCCCGAGGAAGCCCAACCCACACACACCTTTTTTTTTTTTAAAGGCTGAGACATGTTTCATTCAGGTCCGCTGGTGGTTTTATTAAACCAGCATTTCCTGGAAAGTAAGACGCTTAAAAGAAACCGTGACATCATCTCACAGTCTAACAACTTTAACCAATGTTCGGATTCAAAACATCACGGCTTTGTTTTACCCCCTGAGCGTGAAAAGGACGTTGCAGGAGGGAAAGAAAACAGGAACCTATGGAAGCAACGTCGCGGACTCGGGCTGCTACTGCGCTAACACGACCAAGGGCCAGCGGCCTCCACGTTTAGCCCTGTGCAAGGTGCAAGCTTCCCCACTTACCTTTATAAAATACGGCTTCCCGAACTCTCCGCTGAGTGGCTTCTTCCAGCTCTCGCCGAAGCCCACGGGCACGTTGCGGGCCGCGAGCCTGAGCAGGGCCGCGGCCTTGTTCCTCTGGATGCGGACCAGCTGCTCCGGGCTCAGCGGCGAGGAGGGCGGCGTGCCGGCCTCGTCCTGCCCGGCCCGGGCCTTCTTGGCGGGGCTGGCCTGCAAGGGGTCCCCGCAGAGGCGGGTCACGAGCTGCAGCGGCCCTTTCCCAGGCGCCCGCAGCTTCCGGCCCAAACCCAACAGCCCACGGCAGAAGATGCCCATTTGCGGAGCAGGTCGCAGCCAAACCGGACACTGGGAGCCCAGGGCTAAGCCCGGCCCGGAAATTTGCAGTTTGGGACTAAAACGGTGCGGGGAAAGGGGCCCAGGGCTTCGCGGGAAGGAGGACCGTCCCTGGAGGCGCCCCGCCCCCACCGAGCGCGCCACTAGCGCGTCCCCACGCGATCTTTTCGCGGCAAAAACGCTCCCCCCGGGATCCCACCCTCTCCCTCCTCTGATTGGACAGCGCGGCGAGCGGGCCAGACCGGCGGCGCGCCGATTGGCGCGGTGGACCCAGAGGCTCGTCCCCATTGGCTGGCCCCTCAGCATGGCGGCCGATGAGAGACGGCGGCGGCTATTTTGAACACGTGGAGGCTGTTTTGAACGCTGGGCTCCGGTTTAC
Organism: Indri indri; assembly: GCA_004363605.1. Taxonomy (NCBI): domain Eukaryota; kingdom Metazoa; phylum Chordata; class Mammalia; order Primates; family Indriidae; genus Indri; species Indri indri. The sequence goes on along the minus strand of RJWJ010025039.1, from coordinate 14,207 downwards.
CGAGTCGGCGGCACGCTCCTGCACCCCTTCGGTCGGGTGGGGCCCACAACTTTCCTCCCCCTCCCTGGCTCCCCCGCCCCCGGCGCCCGAAGCAGTCTCCACCGCGACTCACCGCTGCATCCCCGCTCTCCTCAGCTAAGGCCGCCACGCCGGTCCCCAGGCCGGCCGGCTCGGGGCTGCGGGAACGTCGCTTCCTGGCGGGGCTCGGGGAGAAGAAGGAGTAGAGCGTCTTCTGGCCGATCATCCCGGAGCCGAGAAGGCAGCGAACACGCGCCGCCCGGGGACCAGCTAGGCTTGCGCTGGCTGTGGCGATCCGCAATTGGCGCCAAGCGACCCGCGCATGCTCCGAGCGGGGGGTTTTCGCTGGGGGCAGGGGGCGGTGGAGCGCCCAGTGCGCATGTGCTGTGCGGGGGCCGACGCGCAACGCCCCTGGGGCGAGGTGGGGCTTGCAACGGTGGCCAGGGGCTCACTCTCATTCGTTTGGGCCGCTGGACCCAACTCTGCCCGCTTTGGAAAGTCCCAACACATCTCTGCTGGAAAAAGAAAAGTACCTGCCCCTTAGGTGTGTTATGGGAGCGAGACGAGCAATATACTAGTATTTGCTGAGCTCTTATATACATGATCTCACCCAATTTTTAAAACCTATTTTACTGAAGACAAACTAAGGCTTAGAGCAGCCAAACATTTTGCCTAACCTGTAAAGTTAGGGGGAGACTTTCACTGAGGTCATGGAGGTTAAACTTCTGATTCATCTTCCAAATGGCACCGCCGTCTGCCACCCCTTACCCCCACCATACACCTGGGATTCTCTCCCTCCCTCCTCACATCCAAACCATCAATAGCTCCTTTTGGTTCTGTCTCCAAAATAAATCGCGAATTCAACTGCTGCTCTTCCATCTCCTGGCTACAATCCCAGCTGGTCTTCTCTTTCCTAGGGAGGGATTGTAACAGAATGGCCTGGGAAAAAAAAGGCAAAAACATTCTCTGTCTCTTTAACACATCCTGAACTCCTTTTTGAGAACTGAAGCCTGCATCCCTGCCTCAGGACAGTGGTTGGGAGGTGCAGAATGAGTCTTTTGTTATTTGTGCAACAAGAGATGGCCCAGCCCCTACCTGGTAAAAGGGTGGAGGTCAGGGGCTTGACTTCAGCTGAGATGGGACCATCAGAATCATCAACTATAGTGGAACTGTAATTGCTTGGAGCTGAGAACCCACCCTTTAAAAGCTCTGTATTTCTGCTTATCATGAGGACGAAGGCATTTCAGACAGGAGTCTCCATCCTCCTCCTTTGCTGGCAAAGTAATAAAAAATGTCTCTTTCCTTCCTCCTCAAACCACTTGTCCCTGTTCTTCCGACTGGGCCTCATGGACAAGTGGCCGAGCTTTCCGTAACAGGATCTTTTTACATCAGGACAATCAGGTGAAAACCATTCTGCGGTTTCCAAATAGGCTTAGAATAAAACCCCAGCTTCTTGCCCAGCCTGGAAGGCTGCTTCCTTCTCTGACCAAATCTTCCTTTCCTACTGCTGAGTCCAACTTCCAGTACATTTGCTGGACACACCCAGCTTGCCCCCATCAGGTCTTGGCTCAGGATCCTTTCCTGAAAGCCCTTCTTGTACTGCCCCACTTTCTAACTCATTGCTCTATTTATAGCTGTTATATATATATAATTCTCTTATTTATTCTTTCCTCGTTTATTCTGTCTCCGTCTCCAAAGTGTAACCTGGGCGAGGGTGGGAGCATTGTCCTTCTCGTTGCCGGTGTGTCCAGTACCTAGGACGAGAAGCAGAAGCGCAAAAAGGGAGAGAAGCTCATAATTGAAAATCATTTGCCTTTACAGACACTTTGAAAAACAGTTCAGCAGTTTTGTATAAAGTTAAACATGCACTTACCACGTGACCCAGCAATCCCATTCCTAGGCATTTACCCAAGTGAAACGAGAAGCTGTATTCACACAAAAGCTTGTACATTAATGTTTATAGCGATTCTACTCACAATTGATTAAAACCGGAAACAATCCAAAAGCCCCACTGGCGTGTGGTACTGGCTACTGCGTGGATCCGTAGGATGGAATACTGCCCAACAGTAAAAAGGAACAAACAGCTGATACAAAAAATATGTACCTTAAAAGCAGTGTGCTTAAGTGAAAGAAGTCAGACACAAAGGCTATATAGTGTATGATTCTACTTATATGAAATTCTGGAAAAGGCAAGGCTATAGGTTGCCAAGGCTGGGTGAGGGGGAGAGTTAACTAATAGGCAGAGGGAGCTTTGTGGGTGGTGGAACTGTTCAAGATCTTGATGGTGGTAGTGGTCATACAATATTGTACGTTTGTCAAAATGTGCATTACTATGCACCAAGGGGCTTCAAAACAAAGCCCCCAATCTCGCAGGAGTTTCATTCCAATGGGGGCAGATAGAAAGTAAATAACACTTAGGAGCAACAATCGAAACTCACATTTATTTGGAGCACAATAGCACTTCTCGCACGTCCTGTCATTTAATCTTCACGGCACTCTCATGACATAGGTGTTGTAGTCGCCACTTTCCGGATGAGGCAATTCGAGCCCAGAGAGGTTAAGTGACCTGTGAGAGCCCACACAGCTACAGTGGAGGAGACAGAAACAGAAGCCATGGGGTCTGACTGCAGAACTCGTGTTACCGCAAGCGACAATATGCGGTTCCCCAGCTCCCTGTCCGGACACCAAGATAACCCTCAGTGAGAAGTGACACCAGACAATAGTTGTCAAACCACAGATGATCCTTGACAGTTGCAGAACAAATGTTAAACTGGAACACGCAATGCTTGCAACGCATCGAGGGAGCCAGCAGGTGGCGCCAGAAGACCGCCGGGCTGCTTGTTTTGCAAACGTGCCTGCGCGTCCCAGCGTGCAGCGGAAGTCGACGCGGAAGTGGAGCTGCGGATGCGTGTTTTTCCCGCCTCCCAGGGCTCTTCTAGGGTGTTTGCAGGACTCACAGCTGCGCCGCTGCAGTGTGAGATATTGAAGACAACCCTGGCCACCCCCAACCCACGCACGTGCTACAATTCTCACTGCCAGAATTGAGTGTGTTTGGCCTTGTTTAACTGGTTTGCATTTAGGGGCTGAATCATATCCATTTGGGTACACTCTACCTACCCGTTTTAGTACTGGTGGGGGGCGGGCGGGGCTGTCAGTTATCCCTCCCCATTAACGGGGTGGGTAAGAGAGAGCCTGCTTTTCTGGGCGACTTTCCTGGGCTTCTTGGGCAAACCCTTTCCTCTCTCAGTTTCCCCATTTGTAAAATGAGGGCTTGGCTTGGAGTTTCCAAATTTGGTTGTGGCATGTGAATTCCCAGGGGAGAGTTCTTTCAAAGTTCAGAAATTTGGGCGTGGAGCGCAACTATCTGGGTTTTTGCAAGCTAGCCACCTGATTGTGATGCACAGCCAGGTGTGGGCGACCCTGGACCAGATTGTCCCCAGGGGGTCCCTCCAGCTTTACTGTCCTCTGCTTCCTTTCTAGGACATGGATTTAATTTTTAAAATGGCAACTTAGGAACCTTGCTGTGGAACCACTTTAATGAACAGATTTTTGCACTGGGGACAAAAGCTGGGAGATCTCTTTGCCTTGCTAGAGACGTCCATTGCTTTCCTGTGGGGAGACAGGATGGACAGATTCCTGGTGAAGGGGGCTCAAAGGGGCCTCTTGGGAAAGAGGGAGGAGCAGGAGCAGACCGGAGAGGTGCCAGCCCTGCTGGGAGGAGATGACGAAAGCGCAAGGAAGAGGCCCAGGAGAGAGACCCCGGGGAGTGGAGTCCACCTGGAAGGCCCCAGCTGGCGGCACATTCGGGCGGAGGGCCTGGACTGCAGTTACACCATCCTGTTTGGCAAAGCTGAGGCGGATGAGATTCTCCGAGAGTTGGAGAAAGAAGTGGAATATTTTACAGGTAAGCAGAGCACTCTGTGTGTGTGTGTGTGTGTGTGTGTGTGTGTGTGTGTGTGTGTGTGTGTGTGTGTTGGGAGGCTTGTTTGATAAAACTAATGATCTTATGTTTGGAGAAATCTGCACTCAGGAGCCATTGTTTACTGATGGGTTCACGAATGGATTCAACAAACGTTCTCTGGGCACCTCTGGGCCAAGCACCCTCTCAGGTGCTTGGGATACAAACTTGAAAAATAGAGGCTTGCCTGTCTACTGGAACCAGGCACCACCTGGGAAAGTTAAAAACAAAAAACATGCTGGGTTCTACCAATTGAATCAGGATAGCTAGGAGTTGGGCATCAGTGTTTTTAAAAAGCTTCCAGGTGATTCTAATGTGCAACCAGGGTTGAGAATCACTGGTCTCATAGGAGAGATGGTTATTTCTCTGCCAGGTAATTTCTCTACACCTGTGGTTCTCAACGTGCTCTTCAGGACTTGTCGCTTGTCAGAACTGATTGCTGGGCCCCACCCCTGCAGTTTTATTTCTAAGGAGTTTCCAGGTGATGCGGATGCTGCTGGTTGGGGGACCGCACTTTGAGAACTGCCACTCTACCCTGTGATGAGCACACAGGCATCTGGTGAAGCACTTCGGAAGGTGTAGAAAAACCCACAGGAGACCATCCCGTAGCCTGAGCTGTGTGAGCCCCACCCTTCGTGGAGCCATAGGCCCTTAGTCCTCACGGTTGGCAAAACCACCCTAGTGTGTAAACTAACTTCATCGTCCTTTTCATCTGCTCTTATTGTAGATAAGGCAATTAAGTTACAATATTTAATTAAAAAATAGCCTAGGACTGTGTTTCTCTAAGTGTAGGACAAGAATCACTGTTCTTGAAAATTTGGGGCAGTCAACATTTTCGTGAAATCTGAAGGAAGAAAACTGGGGGCAAGCCACAATGATTTTTGAGGAGGGGGTCCTCGGCAGGGCATCACATTATATTGACTGACACAAGGAAACGCTACTCCTGTGTTACTTCCCTTTCCATCCTGAATACCCAGGGCGTGTGTGCGTTGGGCAGTCACCTGCCTGGATCTCTGGGGGACTCGGGGGATGGAACTGCCTTGTTTCGTCTGCACAGGTGCGCTGGCCAGGGTCCAGGTGTTCGGGAAGTGGCACGACGTGCCAAGGAAGCAGGCGACGTATGGCGACGCCGGGCTGACCTACACGTTTTCAGGCCTTACGCTGTCTCCAAAGCCGTGGATCCCAGTTCTAGAGCGTGTCCGGGATCGTGTCTCTGGGGTGACTGGACAGACTTTCAACTTCGTGCTTGTCAACAGGTGACACCCTACCTGCTTCGTGGACTGAATTTTATAAAACTTTGCCTCCTCCAAAAGGAAGGGTTTAGAATCCCACCCTATTTTGTTGCTTTGCACAACAAATCATTCTTTGGTGCACAAGGGGTGTAGTCGTGGCACGGCACCAGCAAAGTCAGTCCTCTTGGAGCTCGGGCTGCAGCAGGAAGTGAGAGGTGATTAAGTCCTGAACAAACAGCTGAACGAGCTAATTTCAGAAAGTGATAATGCCCCCTGCCCCAAGAAAATTAAACAGGCTGATTTGACTGAGAATGGTTGAGAGGAAGGGGTTTGGGGCGGGGCTTCTCAGTGGCAGCATTGCTAACGTTTCGGGCCAGATCTTTCTTTGTTGTGGGGGCTGCCTTGTGCATTGTAGAATGCTGAGCACATCCCTGGCCTCTACCCACTAGATGCCAGGAGTACCTCCACCCCTAGCGTCTGTCCCCTGGGGGCAGAATCGCCCTGGTTGAGAACCCTGGGTACAGGGTGGTTAGAGGAGGGCCTCTGAGGCAGTGACATTTGAGTGTAATAACAACAGGGAGGGCACGAGCCACAGACATCTGGAGGAAGAGCAGAGGGAGCCCGGAGTGTCTGTGGAGCAGAAATCCTGCCGCTGTGGCCAGAAAGCAGTCGAGAGGGCCAAAAGGGTATGAGATGAGCTCAGGTGGGCAGGGCCAGGATGCACAAGGACTGTGGGCTTTATTCTAAGTGTAGGGAGAAATCATTTTATGCGATAATGGTTTACATACGCGAACCAGGGAAAGTCATGATTTTGGCTTTTGGTGTTAGTTTTAAACTAACATGAACACATGAACAAATAGGACTAGGTGATAGTGAAGATGCTTGCGGGGTCGACTCATCTACAGAAGCAGCTAAGGACCCCGAGCCCTTGTGGAAACACGGCAGGGACAGCCGTGTCACACTGTAAGAAAACACGGAGTCTGCAGCATTGGCAGAGTTTTGGGACAGGGTCGTTTTTATGAGCTGTGCTCGTTCCCTCACGGCAGGTACAAGGATGGCTGTGACCACATTGGGGAGCACCGAGATGACGAAAGGGAACTGACCCCTGGGAGCCCCATTGCCTCTGTCTCCTTTGGTGCCTGCAGAGACTTCTTCTTCCGGCATAAGGATTCTCGAGGGAAAAAGCCCTCCCGCAGGGTGGAGGTGGTCAGGCTGCAGCTGGCCCACGGGAGTTTGCTGATGATGAACCACCCGACCAACACGCACTGGTATCACAGCCTTCCCGTCCGAAAGAAGATTCTGGCTCCACGGGTCAATTTGACGTTCCGTAAAATTCTGCCTACTAAGAAGTAAAAACGTTTTTAATGGTTAATGCTTCAGTTTTGTCTTTCCCTTTCTGTGAGGGAGGGAGCGGGCGTTTCCTTTAGCAGCAGGGAACACAGAAAAGGTTTAACCAAAGCCTAGGGCTTGTTACATAACAATGCAGAATTCAGAAGGAGGATGTTTGTATCAAATCAGTAAATTATGCAAGAATGCCAGTTGACTTTTTTCCTAACAAAATGATTCTTTTATTCCTATAATACACAGCAGATACAAAAGTACCTTTAGCAAATACATAAATCAGCAGTTATTGTGGCATAAACTACTAGTCTAACTTACGTTTTCTCAAAAAGAGGCTTACTTTGTAAATAATTTAATACTGGAAATAAGATTATTTGCCTGCTACTTAATGCCTAATAATTTACAAAATGAGGAAGTCAGCTTTAAGAAGTCAGGTTAAGAGACTTTGCACAGATATTTTTCACATTTACCATCTTGGCTCAAACCCTGGCCTCTGACCAAAGCAAGATCTGCTTACAAGCACGTGTTCAAAGGCTTATCCCCTTTCAAATATCTCTGTAATGGCAGATTTCACAGAGTAGGCAGTGGCAGCACAGCAGTTACTCAAAGCTACAACTTCGCAGTGCACTGCAAGGTCACGCAATTGGGCATTTTCCACCAGACCTGGGTAAAACAGTTGTGTTTATTTCAGCATCAAAGCCAAGGTCTGAGCGGGTCAGCAATGACTGGATCAGACGGTTCAAGCTGCTCCTTTCACACTGATGCCCGTGGCCTGGAGAACCTTCACAGTATATTCTATTGGGAGCCAGAGTTACTGAGTCTTCAGGATGCGCCCTGGGCCCTGTGCAATGGCGATCACCTGGGCTTCTTGCACTTTGAGCTGAGGCCAAGGCATTGTCAGGAAGTGTCCACCAGCTCACCCCCAGTACAGGAAGCGCAGTTCTTAGCCTTACCTCAGGTGACCTTTTGGAAAGATCTGATTCCAAATCTTACTGAGTTTGAATTTGGTATCCTGTTTTCTTTAGAATTAAAAATCTAGCTAAAACGTAGGTAACTACTGTGACGTCGGAATTCCTTCGGCCCTGGGTTACATTCACAAGGGAAGAAGCAGCTCAACGTACTCTCTCTTAGGCTACTGGAAATGATGAATAAATTTAGAATATGGATCTATAACAAAATGACAATAGCAGATGTCAGCTGTAGTTATGAGTTTTAAAGTCAGAAGCTGCTTTCTTTTTGTGGAAAGGGCTGGATCTTGGAGGTCATCGAGTCTAACCTTTCCCTTTACAAATGAGGAAACTGAGGTCCAGAAGACGTCAGTGCCCTTCCTTCCTAAACCAGCTTCCCACTCAAGGCAGGGACTGTCTTTTTACACAGCCCAAAGCTCCTACTCGTAAAGCTTAAGAGCTCTGCACGGGCAATAAATAGATGATAACTGTCCACAGTGGATCCTTGCATAATAGTTTTCTACAGAGCGGAGGAATCAGAGGTCTTGCATGGATACTGCTCAATTCTGGCTATTCACATTATAATAGTCTATCATTATATCTTTTAGCCCAGGATACAAAAGGTAATAGCAACAAGTAAGCGTTTACTTACAACTGACAAAGTAGTGAAAGAATTTCCCCAGGGGAAAGATTTGGCAGATGAGCCTTTACGACATAGAAAGAATCCAAAGATTAGAAAAGGCATACAAAAAAGGGGACAGAGGTGTTCTTTAGGCGTCTTTTACCTGTCCCTTGGCTACCTTTTGAGTAACTTGGAAGGACCGTTTCAGAGTGCATGTGCTACCAAAGCAATCAAAAGTGAAAGGCACTTTTTCTTCTAAATTGTTGCCTTTAATAATTTCACTAATTCCTGTCAACAGTTTTTATGGGCCTGCTTATTAAAAATAAAAGATCTATGCTGAAACGTCAGAGGATTAGACAAAGGTAACTCCCCTCGGAGAACACCTGACATATCACAATGTGGCAAAGGTGGCTTCCGGAATCTGCTTTCTTGTAATTACCTGGATCAGATGAATAAAAACACGCTCTAGACATAATGATCTTTCCCACCACGACGCACCTGCCAGTGCGCGCCAGCAGAGCGATTCGGGGAGCCTGATTTGGTATGAGTGGGGGCCACTGGCTCCCGGGTGGAGCTTGCTCTTAGAACACACTGGAAAGCTGAAGGGCTCTACTGGGGCTGCTTGCGCACACACGGCACAGTTCCGCTTTCGTCCTGGGCAGTTTTGACAGTGCCACCAGCTCTAGCTCAGGGGCTGGGGCACGGTCATTCTTCAGACTTGTACTCCTGACTTTGGTGCTGCATCCTGGAGAGGACACGCTCATAGAACAGCAGGTACGCGCTGGAGGACAGGACCTCCTGCAAGCTGGCCTTGCGGACAGCGTCGTCGGAGACCCACAGCCACTGGTTGCTGGTTGAGAGAGGGTTCTTGGCTGAAGGCGGGGACCGTCGGTAGGTGACAAAGTGTCCGGAGTGCATGTCTCCGTGGTGGACGACAACTGCCATCAGCCGGAAGAGGTATGCGGATGAGCTGAGTGATAGAACAAATGCCGGTGGTTTACAAATACAACAAAAAAGGCTTTACAGGCAGAAACAGAATCCTAGATGTTAAATGACAAGGGATTGATACAATGGTACATCCACACAATACCATACAACGTCATAATACAATTCTACATTTACTGGCATGGCAAGATATCCGTTCTATATGTATATTGTACATACACAGATGTTTGTATCACGAGTATGTATGTACATGTATATGCATGTACACATACTTTGTAGAGTGGGTGACTCGAAATATTTAATTGGTTTTCTCTGGGTGGTAACCCAAGAAATTGAAAATTTTCTTCTCTATCCTTTATGTATACATACTTACACACACATGTGTGTATATGTAAATTATATGTGCTTTTATAATTTTTATTTTTAAAGTGAGTTCCATTTTGGACAAAAATAAATGAGAATGTGCAATAGTGAAATTCTACGTTAAAATTAAAGAAAAAATGAATCTCTAAATTTTCATTCATTCATCTCTGTGAAAAGCTAATTTTAGAAACGAAGAGAAGTCGCGGCTGAATGAAGGACATGCTTCACCTGTAGTCAGGAATGACCGGGAGCAGGAAGGGCGCTGGAGCTGGCAGGGACGGCAATAAAGACGGGGAGCAGGCGCCATTCATAAAAATTTGTGTTTTGGGGGCCCCTGGCTGATTCAGAACTGCAGGAGAAAAAGGTCAGAGTTAATGAAAATTAGTGGTGGTTCTGGGTAAACGAAACATGGCTTTGATCACCTTGGAAAGTAACTCCCTGTAAGGCTACAAAGTAAAAAAATACTTCGTTTTGTATTATATTGATTCGGAATATTTCCTACCTTTTTGTCCTGACTGTCCTAATCTCAAATAGGAAAAGCGTATCTAGCTCCAGGTCTACTGCTAGCCTTGACAACTTTGTGAATCTTTGAGGTTCCCATCCCTGTTTGCTAACAGTATGTATCAAAGTTAAGCACTGATTTCCTGGCTTTTGACCTAAACCAAGGTTTCTTAACCTTGGCATTATTAATATTTTGGGCTCGATCATTTTCTTCGTTGTAAGGGGATGTGCTATGCATTGTAGGGTGTTTAGCAGCATCCCCGGCCTCTACCCACGAGATGCCAGCAGCACCAAAAGTGTCAACAGACGTTGTCCAATGTCCTCTGGGAGGCAAAACTGCTGTGTGTTGAGAACCACTTATCTAAACATTCTCTTTTCTTTAATTCTGTCAGCTTCTAAGAATACCAACATGTAACAGATTTAATAAATGTTTATGAGTGTAGAGAAAATAATTCAGGTGATATTTACATGTCTTTTCCTCTCAAATGTCCTATTTGGGGACCTTTATGTAGCAAGCAGTTCATTGTTGGCATTTTTAACCACAGCTAGCATGGTCTGAACTACAGTGGACCTGTACCCGAGTCCAGGAGAGGAGGAAGCTAGGGTGAAGAGGTCTTTGTTGTTTTTTTGGTTTTTTTTTTTATGAGATGGGGTCTTGCCATGTTGTCCAGGCTGGCCTTCAACTCCTGAGCTCAAGTGATCTTCCTGCTTCAGCCTCCCAAGTAGCTGGGAGAGGTCCTCGTTTTAAAATAAGGGTCAAGGACCAAGCTGGCTCCCTACCTATGCTCTTTCCCATGTTAATCTGATGACCTGGCAAGAAACAGCCGAACACGGTCTCCCTGAAATGACGTCTTGCCAGGCCATGCGACTGTGGTCACAGCAAGAACAAAAGGGGTAAGGGACACCAGGTCAGGAATGTATGGGGGTGTAGGAAGACAATCCTCACTGAATTGGGGGTAGCAAGTAGGTGGTAAGCCCTTAAAGCGAGTGGGTTTTCCTCAACTATAACTCTAGAACTCAATGTGTCTCTTAAGATACATTTTTTTTTTTTTTTTTTTGAGACAGGGTCTCACTCTGTTGCCAGGGCCAGAGTGCTGTGGCGTCAGCCTAGCTCACAGCAACCTCAAACTCCTGGGCTCCAGCGATCCTTCTGCCTCAGCCTCCTGAGTAGCTGGGAATACAGGCATGCACCCCACGCCCGGCTAATTTTTTCTATATATATTTTTAGTTGTCCAGCTAATTTCTATTTTTTTTTTTCCTTTTTTTTTTTTTTAGTAAAGATGTGGTCTCGCTCTTGCTCAGGCTGGTCTCGAACTCCTGAGCTCAAATGATCCGCCTGCATCAGCCTCCCAGAGTGCTAGGATTACAGGCGTGAGCCACCGTGCCTGGCCTTAAGATACCTTTAAAAACCTGCCTCAACATTACATCTCCCATTTGCTGTCTGCCTTTGACCAATCATTTAACTGTGTGGAGCCTCAATTTCCTCATAAGACTGAGGGTAAGGACAGCTGCCTGCCTTAACTGGGACCCAATTTGATGATTAGCCTCAGCTGAGGACAGTAATGGAATTAGATAAATAGTTCAGTAAAGAAGTCATAGCAACCTAAATAAGATGTTCAGTGATCTTCCACCAGGACACGTCCTTCCCTCATTTCCTGTATAAATGAGATGACTGTATCAGGATAAAAAAAAAACAAAAAAAAGACAAAATATTCACCAGAATGATAATAAGCCAATTATCACTAGTCAAAAGATCAGACAGCAAGACTGCAATCATAGGCTTTTCTCCCTACACTTTTTCATCTGTAATAAAGTTTTAAAAACTCTACATCTCATTACTATGTAATTTTAAACTGCTTTTAAGAAATCTTCCCTCTTCCACCCCCAATCCTGCTGTTCTCAAGAATTTAAGCAACCATCGTACAAGCCTTGCACTCATGTCATAAGGGACCCAGAAGGTGGTTGATGCCAAATTGCTTTTCTCTGTGCGGAATGTTCCTGATGCGTCAGCACACACCTGGTTTGGGGGCTGCTGGCCCATCCTGCAGTTCCAACGCAGGCCCTGGGTTCGGTTTAGGGTTGTGCTGACTGGGTTTATGTCCCAGGAGGTGGTACTTGTAGATGTCCATCATCAGGAATTCATTGAACTGCACGTGCTCGTGCCGCTTCAGGGGTGTGCCGTGGCTGGACCAGCTCAGCCGCTGCAGGTGGATGCAGAGACACTGAGGGAGCTGCGGGTGGGAGAGAAACCGGAAAGAATGCGTCATTTCAGGAGCAGGACGCATGCAGTCCTCGAATGCAAAGCCAACGAGGTGTGCAGCGTGGGCTCACCTTCCCTAGTTTTAACTGTTTAACAAAAGTGGTCCGCTGGTGTTCCACCTTTTCCCCACTCAAGGTTCCCTTTGCTTCAATCTGAAATAAAAGAAACAACATTTCTCTGCAGAAATTCCTGCCATAGGTCATCTGTGGAGAGCCGCAGCTCAGGTTGGTGTTACGGCTGCATTCAGGTGGCACTCAACTGCTGCCCGCTGGAATGAACTCAGCTGCTGGATTATTTGTGGGTTCTTTTCCCTGATCACTCTCGGTCATTAAGTAACAGAAACAGTAGAGGGAAGAGAAAATGTAGAATCAACACTGAAACTCTGAACTGGCATGTAATCTATATTGTTCTCTGTCTTCAAAAAGTCTGTTACACACAGTTCCTCTACATTCAGAGGGTGAAATTCGATCATTCAGGGGTTCGGGTAGGTAGCAGAGGTAAAAAGAGATGAGACAAATGAGACGGGAGGGGACCACAGCCAACTGGAGAGGGCAGGTCCCATCTCAAAGCACGACGTTCAAATTTTTCTTTAAACATTCTGTAGAGGAAACAAAACTCAACTGGGAAAGAGATTTGGTCCACGGGCTGCCAATTTCCAAATGAAGTTAGGTGGAAATGGTGGTGGCTGAAAAGATCCACCGGCTACAGTCGGAAGAGCTCAGGGCCAGTGGTGTGAGAGGTGCTTTGCAGGCACACAGAGGCCAGCGGGGAGATGACACTTGGGGCTCCGCGCGTACCTTTGTACAGTTGTCACATACGACATCCCGCACCGATTCTGACGAGATGAAGTGGTGAAGGCAGTGGTCCAGGGTCAGCGGGTGACCCTACAGCACGAGAAGAAGAAACCGTTACCGTTCAAAGAAGAGCCACACTCAAACTACGGACAGACGGCAGCAGAATCCCTGAGCTTTGGTCTGGTGTAGGTGGGCAAGGAAGTTGCACAGACACAACTGGATGTTTCCTGAACAAACAGGCTCAAAGCACTCCAGACTGCTATCACTGACATTCAAAAGTATGAGGACATAACATTGCAGAAAATGATGGACTTCCACGCTGTTTTAGATATCTTTGAATTTGAGGGGTGTGCGTGCATGTGTGTGTGCGTGTGTGTGTGCTCAAAAAGCCAAAATTTCTACAGCAAGAGGAAAACCACCCACCTTCCCCTCCCCCATAATCAGGCCGTGGTAGCACACATCAAGGTTAAGACAGGGTTCAGCCAACCATGTGTCTGAATAACACATAGTACCTGAGCCACACAGAATGCCTCAAAGCCCTTTCAGGTTGAAATATCTCCAAAACAGACCAAAAATAAACCACAGATCAGTACATACCCATGTGGCAGCTGGAATACTTAGTGAAAGGCTATCAAAAGTATCGAATCGAACAGGACTCTAAAAAAAAAATTACAGAAAATCCAAAAAGGACTCAGGTTAGATTCAAAACTTTAAAGATGGGAAGAAATATGACTAGGAGATAGTTTCCTATTTAGTTTAGTATAGTTTCCTATTTAGATGTCCAACATTAACATAATAAAACATAATGTCCTTAGAGGCAAGTTCTATTAAAAACAACCTTATAAACACAAGAGGTGCAATAATACTAAAAGATAGCTTGGAAAAACGGTAAGATTACATACCTGACCCAGAAATTTTGGGATTTTATCGTAAGAGAATAACAACCATGGACATAACTATAAGAATATTCATCAACATTATTTATAACAGCAAAAATCTGAATACAGTCATACATATCTTAACAACGGGAATAGGTTCTGAGAAATGCATCTTAGGTGATACCGTCGTCCTGCGAACATCATAGACGTTACACAAACCTCGATGGTATAGTCTCTTGCTCCTAGGCTACAAACATGCACAGCACGTTACTGTACTGAATACTGTAGGCAACTGTAATAAAATGGTTAGTATTTGTGTATGTAAACATAACTAAATATAGAAAGGTA